>PVHY01004561.1:6468-92901 GCA_004024945.1 Uropsilus gracilis
TCTTTTTTTTTTTTTTTTTTTGAGACTAGGTCTTGCTATTTTTGCCCGTGGAACCACAGGCTCTCATTGCCCGGGGTACCACGGACTCAAACAATCCCCAGCCTCAGCTTCCCAGGTAGCTGGGATTACAGGCGTGTGCCACCACGCCCAGCTATTTTTCGGAACTAGGTCTCGCTACGGGCCCCAGGCAGGACTCAAACCGCGATCCCTAACCCCGGCAGCTTCATAGGCTGAAGCTCACAGGCACGAGCCACTGTACCCGTATGCCAGAAACTTAGATAAAATATTTGTGACATGAAAAAATATTTGATTTTAGAAACTGGAGGAAAAGTCAGCAAAATATGTTTAGGTATTGAAATTGCCCAAGTAGTTAACAGTTTTTTTTTAATCTGGAAATTTATTAGGAATACAAATACCACTAGGGGGCGCCCTAATATTCCAAAATTGCTGGGAGACATGACTATCACAGCTAGGATAATAGAATAACAAAAATGCTCTGTAACATAAAGTATATTTCTTAGTAACATTCACATTTGCATGTTTGGATAAAACCTGAAAATGGAACTTTATTATTTTAAGGTTTTCTAGAGTTAAAAATGTATTTGTGGTAAATAACTTAGCAATGCAAATGTAAATGTGCACCTGATAGAAAAAAAGTACAGTGTGCTTTATTGAACTCAATTTCTTTGGTGTAATAAAAGGAAAAAAAATCATTTAGTTTCCAGATTACTTTTCTTCCTGAGTAATAAAAAATAAAAAGATTAAAAATTTTACCACCATAAATATAAATTTCATCATAAAAATAAATCATTATTTACAGATATGAGATTTCTCTCTTTAAAAAATGAATATTAGATTAATTCAATTTAACTGAATTATAGAACAAACTTATTATTAGTACGAATTTATTATCAGGTAAAGGCAACTATGAGGATTTGTTCTTGTGTAGACAGATTAAAGGGAAAGGATAACACATTATTGGGATATATTTGATTAATTCTAAGGCATGTAAACGGCAAAAAGAGAATTAAAAATTCTCTTTTAGGAATAGTAATCCAGTCTTATGACACAAACGCCATTACTAGGAAAGGGGGCAGTGGACATTTAGCATCCTTTACATAGAGATTCATGTTTACTAACACAGATTTTCAGATATATTCAAATTATGAGTACTAGAAGGCATATTTTGTTTCTTTCTAATCTTGCTAAATGCTGTGGTTTGAATACCTGAAAATTTTATGTAGAACCATGTCTAGAGTGCATTATGTAAGGAAAAAAAAATCAGAAGTATTTGGGGGCTAATAGATTTGGGGGATAAGACAAAAAAGGCAATTTTCCATTAATTTTCCTTATTCTTTTCCTTTTATTAGAGTAGACATTCTCATTGTTCCCTGTTTCCCATATCAGCCTTTTAACTCCCTACCAAATGTTTTTTATATACATATATATATAACTCTATCCCAATGGACAAAAAAATACATGTAACAAAATTTCTTGGGCTCACAAATAATTCACTCTTATTTTTAGACTTAGTGTATTTTGTTATAGTTCTTTACTACAAATAAAAGACATGCATAAACATTTATCTGCCTGCTCTTTACTCTAGCCCTTGTAAAGCAAAGACTGACTAGAAAGAACAGGAATTAAATATTAACATAAGCTTTCTAACACAGATTTCTATTAAGCAAGGAAAGACTGTGCTAAAACACTCAAGGTAACATGGTAAAGCTATTATGATATTTTGCTTAACCTAGAAGTTTTGAGCTGTGACAGTTCTTTTCTAAAATTGTTGTTTTATTTAAAATTCAAAAACTAAGCAAACAAAAATCTTCAACTTGGTATCTCCAGTTAAAAATCAGATGACCAGTTAATATGTTAAATGCAAACCTTTAAATAACATATTTGAGAATATGGGTGGTCACAATCTGGAAACACAGATCAATGAAATGAATTATTATTATATTTCATAGAAATGATAAATTAATATCAGTGTTCCACACTTGATGGCCATTGTCAAATTTTTTTAATCTCACGATCCAAAGCATATTGTTTCATATATATATATGTATTTGAAAATGATATTTATATGTTTTAACATGAGAAAGAAGGTCCTATGAATTATTTAACATATGTATGTATTAATCAGCTGAAAAAGACAGGAAAAGCACTTTTTATTCTGAATAATATTTTATATTATAAAATTTGTTAATGCTTATTCAAAAATTTTGTCAGGCCATTGGTATAATATATTTTTTGATTTTTGTGTGAAAAATGTTTAATTAATTTAATGTCATATTGACAGTTGGGTCATCTTATGCATATATATCTCCAGAAATAAATAAATGCATATGCACACATATGGGTATGTATGTGTAAGTGTGTATAATTGGATACTTTTCCTTGAGCAGTTCTGATGTATTGCTGGTAACACAATGAACCACAATGCATAGTCTCTGTCTTAACTGAGTTTATAGTCTTGATGGTGATATGTCATAAACATGTAACCAAAGTTAAATAGCAATACACCACAACAATAAAAAAGAATGGCTGGAGACAGAGCTGTTAAGAGCTGGTCTAGGGTCATCACAGGCAAATGTCTCTGGGTCTGCTTTGGTTTTCCTGTTCTTGTAGGTTTCTCTGAGAAGCTCCCAGGATCCACTATAAACCTTAACGTATTGTCAAACCACAGCAAACTCAGGAAGCTACACCTATTTTTAAAAGTTATGATTAGTTATAACTCTTAAGATGGTAGCCCAACATTCAAGAGTTCCATCTACTTAGATTATTTGTTGCTCTTTGTCCCAGGTACTAGAATAACTATTCTATTCTGAAAGCTTTTGCTACTTATTTTTAAATTTTAAAGCAGTATATTACTATCTCATGATTCTAGTTCCCATTCCTTGAGGACCTATTTCAGAGCACTGTTTTTCGTTTAATTTTGAGAGCAGAACACAAAAATAAAAAAAATCTAGAATATTTCAAAGGTCAATAGAAGTTAATCAATTTGTGACATGGAGTTTTCATCACATGTGTGCCTAAAGCCAGTGAATCAAACTAAGTGGATTTTGCTCTCTACCCAACCGTGGAGGGAATGAACTTTTCCCTTATCAGTTTATTAGGATTTTTCTCTAATTCCAGTAGTTGATTCCAAATAATCCACATATATTGGTGGGTGATGACCTCCCTCCTCATCCATACTAATTTTCCATTCTAATTGCCTGATATTAGAGTCTATACCTTACCCCAGCTGATCATGGAGACAGCCTTTGGCAGAAACCCCCACAGATTTGATCCAAAGCTGCATGATTATTATGACTCTTGGCCTTTTCTTTCATTGTTCGTCAATATTTACAAGCACTGTGATGTATGAAAAAAGCCCGTCTCAGGAAATTACTCCAAGGGGCGGGGGGGGGGGGGGGATATAGCATGTTTTCCTACAAGTTGAAGGGGAAGAAAGGTCTCCCATTTCATGGTTGGCAACTTATTATTTTTACTTTCCATCCTATAGTATGATTATCTTTGCACTGAATTTTCTAAAAATAAAGTCACTCTTCTGAAATGATTTATTTTACAATCCATGGCCAAAGATCCCCAGTTTAAGTGTATGTGTGTGTTAAGCATATACGAACAGGTCAGTTGGCAGGAAGGTGTGCAGGGGGCCACACACTTCCCCACATACAAGTCATTCTTCAACTTTATGTTCTCTCTTGCATTTTATTCCTGGAGACAAGGATTCTGGGCTATTTTTCTCCAAGCAGAGATCATGGACAGTAGACTAGGATTCTACTATACCTCACTTAAAGAGGAAAATTTGATGTCTGGACATGTGTAGTCTTGTGGAAAGGAATCTTATTTCACTCATAGACAAGAGCAGTGTATGGCTAGCGGTATTTCCCCAGAGATGGTTGGCTTTAAAAAAAAATCGATATCAACTCTTGACACATTTTCATTTACATCAGTGCATGGCTTTCAGTCGGGGCGCAAATCAATAGGCAGCTTTTAACACTGCCCAACAGTTTCTTCCTATTGGGCTTCAGGCAGGCCATTTGCTGTTAACGTACTCTATTTCTTGGGGGAGGAAGTTTAACTGTTTTTCCTGTGACTAATCACAAAAGCCTAAACTATAGCATTAATCACATGACATTTTCTTCATCACCACTTACAACCAATTGACTTTTTACTTAGTGGAAGCATTTGAAGGCAACAGTTGTTTTAAGGGGTCAAAAGCCAATGGGAAGAAGAAATATTTAGCTTCAAAACATATCCAGGACATAGTGTCTAAAGTTGACCCCATGCCACATGGTCATTTTTAGCCCCATCACTTGGTAGGTAGATGCTCACAGACATGGTGGAGAATAAGATTTGTTTAAAATTAAAGTGTTAGTGAGACATTTGTACAGAAAACAACCTGTGGCATCCTAGAAAGTGAAACTCACATTCAAGGTCACTAGCAACTGTCAAAGTGTCTTTTCTAACTTTCGAAGGTGAATCTTTTTCTTTCTTTTAAACTAGCATGCCATTTTAGTTATGTCTGATGCCATATGAAAATGACAGCTTCAACCTTGGTGGTCTTGTTTAGATGTAATATCTATATCATTATTACAGCTGCTCAGATTTCTAAATAATGAATCAAATTCTTATATTATTTAGAAACTACAGAGATTATTAAGCGGAATAAGCAAACTTCACAAAGGTTTACAAATATTTATCCAAGACAATTCCGAAACACAAGAGAAACATGTTTTTAAAATATATGAAAAGGTAATCCATGTTATATTGTATCATATTTATATTATTCTCAAATAGCAATGATGTCTTTTGAGAGCATTACTCCCTTAGGATGCTAGTCTCTTCCAATTCTCCCTAAAAGGGACTACGTTGTAAAATCAACTCGAGGAATGATGCCTACAGAGTCCCTATCATAATGATTTAGAGTGCCTGGGGGTATATTGGAGACTCCGGAAACATCTTCAGTGAAGAAAACTATGTATTTATGATAGCATTTTCTGCACTCCCCAAACAATTCTGGTACAAATCACTGAACTCCTGGTTTAAAAATACTTGGCACTTAATCCATTTTACTTCAGTGTTGGGAACAGTTTGTGGCAGGCTTTGAGCATAGATGACTTTCCCTGAGGGAAGGCCTATCAGGACAAGGTGACCCTGGCTGCAAGCGGCCACAGTCCATATATCTGTGGGAGATACCTGCTCCAACAAGAGCCGTCATCTGCCTGCATCATTTCAATACATTGTAAAAGACTGCTTAGTCCAAGGTTCTGAGAGCTTGTTTCTTTCCTAGTAATTGCCAGTTCTTGGGATAAACTATGTAACAAAGCATGTCATGTTTTGATATACTTCTCAATAAAAATCATGACAAACTGGGGATGGGAGAACAGACTTCAAGAGTTGCTCCCCCAGCCTTCCTGCTCTCTACTTCCATCTCCTCTCTGTACTTTTGTTTTTGTAATGCCCTCATTAACTGTCTCTGGTGCTTGACTTGGGTGGTCCATGGACACAATTCAAGACAGTAGCATTTCCATCATACTCTGGTTTTGTGACTGCTGACATTTGGCAATGAAATGATAGAATGGTAGAGGCAGAGAGGTCTGCTGTTTTGTATATCCCACCCCTGCCTCTCAGAGTATGGGGACTGATCTTCCAGATGTTTTTGGCAAGAGTATGAAGGGTCCCAGATATGTTCAGTGATTAGGAAGAATTTTGGCAATAATGAAGGAGAGTGTAAGTTACATTGGTAACTCAAAAAGTATAATAAACCTTGATGACAGTAATTATACCCCAGGAATCAAGAGTTAGCACACCAGACTGAAGGAATTTACACTCTGGACTTATGGTCTTTGCTTTCCTTTCTAGAACACTCAAGTTATTGACTGAATGCTTGAATGACAGTCACACAAATAACATTTTTCAAACTCTGATAAAATCACATCATAATCCAACATGTACAAAATTTAAAATTTTCAAAGTAATACATCTCAGAAAAGCCAACCCTTCTAAACGGTAGACTATGCCAGAGTGCCCCTTTACTAGATAGATTTTTTAAATCCCCAATTAAAATTCTTCTTGGGACTCCACATTTCCTGATGACTTTAGTTATTGTAAAGACATCTCAAAATAAAAGCCCAACTCACCTTAAGTTAAAAATCAATACTACACTTTTTAGGAGAAGAGTGATTGCATTTGAAAAAGGATCAAATAACAATTGCTAAAACTGTTGATGGCTTCCATATCTTACTCTGGTCAGTCTCAACTACTTGTCTGAATTTCAAGATTTTCTTTTTCAGCAAAGTTTTCTAAAACATGCATATAGAGAACTGTGAAACTTCCTAAGGAGTATGAGTTTATTTTAATGTACATTGTAAGTATATAAGAACACACACACCTCTGATTTTATATTATCCTGTTAATATATAAAAATTAAGAAGGTACAAAACAAAATAAGTCTTTTTAAATCACTTAATGATGAATAATTATTAAGTAGAAAATGTGATACAAGGTAGGTGGTAAAGGGTATGAAAAAGCTGATACGAACTGCTTGTAGATGCTCACACTTGAGAACAACAACTTCTGAGTATTTAGCTGACTAGAAAACAGTCAGAAAACTCATTACTTCTGGCCTTTGGGGCTCCCTTGCCAGAGGAGAGCAAAGTGGGTCAAGGTTCCCGGGTAAGGCCCCTAAGTAGGGTGAGCCCTGGAGGGAGGATGGGGTGGGGGAGGTGGCCCCATCCACCAGCTGATGGCTGCTTCACAGGGCAGCCATATGCAACTCAGATCGGCAGAGCCATGTTGGCCTCTGCTCCTAGCCCAAGGGGAGCACGGGAGGGCCCAGGCTTGGCCATCTGGGCCAGCCCCTGCGCAGGGAGGTACCACAAGTGTGTGGGGGGTGACGTGTGGGGGGGGAAGAAGCCCCTTTCATTTCACTCTCACTCCAGCTAAACTTCAGAGGATCAAGAACATGTGCAACACAAACCCCAACATAGAATGGGCGAGGGACCTTGCAAAAATCCAGCCCACAAGCCTGAGGTGGACACAGCAGATGGACAACCGAGAGAACCAGTGCATGCGAGACAAGAGAAACAACTGTAAGACACAAGTCACCATGCACACTTATGTGCTCACTGGGCCAAGAAGACCCGGGCCTTCATTTTGGAGATGCCTTCAAGGAGAGCAACACACCCTCTCCACACTATGGGAGAGGAAAGGATGACCAAAGATGGAGTAATCGGCCCCACATCAAAACTGCAAACTGAGGCAGAGGAGATGATCTTCAAAGGCCATTCACAGACACCTGTATTCACAGAGAAATTTTTTGACCAACACTGGCTGGAGGCAAGACCCTCTAAATCTGACACCAGAGCCATAAGGAAAAGCAGCAAAGCAATGGAAATGGGATTGGAGAAGATGGCTGCAGCAAGAAAACATGGACAGATCACAAAGGAATACAGACTGGCCACCCAATGCAAACTTAAGACTGAAAACCTACCAGCAAGGCTCACCTGGTTCCAACAACACAGTCCCTCACCCAGTGAAAGAACACTGCCACAGGAAAGAGATTAATGGACTTAGCACAGCTAGTAAACAACAAAGAGTGGGGTTTGAGAGAATGAAAGGGGCACCAGAGGGAGGAGGGAGGGGCAGGTATCTTACAGAGATTGTGATCTAAAGAACAATCTAAACGGCAAGAAACTCATTACTTGTTGTTTAACTATATTCTTAGCATCTTATCTAGTGCTCTAAAGGCCAAAGCACTCTTAAATCTCTATTTCCTTTTCATACTTAAAACAACTCTGTGAGATCCAAAGGGGGAAACTTTTGATTTTCATTTAAAATATGTTTCAACCACTGACACTTTCATGTTATAAAAACCCCATGACTAGCAAGTGGCAGAGTTTAGAATTGAACTGTTTCCTCAAGATCTAGTGTTTGTAGCATCTTAGAAAGACAACTTGGAAAATATTAGCAGTTAATATGTGCACTCATATTTTCAGGCAAAAGTCATACCTTGCTTTCTACTTGCCTTGACCAATTACAGGTTAAAATTGTATCTCAAGGGATGAAAGTTAATGCATCATTTTATTCTTTTGAGCATCAGTGTTTAAATCAGTAGAGCTTGGTGCCTCAAGTTCAGGTTCCCGTAGTCATTTTATTCTTTACTTCCCTCAAAGCTTATTCAGCTGTGGGGTTTCCTAGGACTGGTCCTACTTTCCACTCTCATGGACCCTGTAGAACTCCACATTTACCCTTATCTCAACAGTTACTCTTGCACCACCTGGACAGAGCTGACTTTATTCCTGTGCTTTATTTCATTTTGTGCAGGAATATGTTAGACATGAAAAATGTGATTGCTGGTCTTGAAAAGTTAATGTAGTTTCCTCAGAAGCTAACTTGACTTTTTCACTCTTCCTGATTTAAAATATTTTGAAGAAGCAAATGTGGGGTCATATAAGTGTAGAGGAAAAAGAGAACATTTTTGGTTTAAGCTGACTAAAGATTAAGGTTATGTCACAAGATTCATTTCTGTGGCTTTAAATATCTTTCTCAATTTCGGCTTAATTGAAACCTCAGTTTTTACCATTTTTAAAAATCTTATCATTGAAATTTGGGCCAATTTTAGAGTGAATATTTATTCACTGGGATATGTCTCATCTTCACAATTCCTATGAGAACTTCCAAAGCCCCAAAGAAAAAGAGAAAATAGATTTGTGCTAATGACCTGGTGATTTTTTATATGGCCTCCCAGTGAGGTGTGAACTATTCTCAGAGCTGTCAACAGTAGCTTTATTATGTTGAGGTGATTTTAAAATCAACAGAAAAATTGTGGATAAAACTTTTGTTTGCTATAGAGAAAAACAAATTAGGGAAAAATGCAACAGCTCAGATGTCTATGGAAGATGAAGAGAACTGAAAACAAAACAAAACAAAACATGCCACTACTCAAAACTCTTACTTAGATTTATACATCTATATTAATTATTACTACTAGTGTTCTCCTTCAGGTGACTGCATAGTAGAGTGGCATGGTTTGGTACTGTGTGTAATATAAAATATCACTTTGAATCTTCTTATGGGATTATTAGTTAGCATATTTGCTCTGTTTTATACAAAGGGCAATGAAATTATTTTATCTGATCAAAGAAATTTATATTATGTTTTAGTTGCTGTTACATAATATTGATTGTATTTTTATTTATATCATTTGATCAGGAAATGAAATCACTATAATAATTCCTCTGTGAAGCAATACTGTTGTTAGAATCGTATTTATAAATAATTAAATTTATAAATTTAATAGAATTAAATTTAGTAAAAGTGGGGGCTCCTTGTTCCTTTGGTTACCATTGCCCAGACTTTCTGTAGAATTAATGGTCTATAAATTTGCTATAATGACTAGCTGATCAGGTTTTAAATTGATAAACAGTTTAGACAGTTTACTATGTTAAGAAATGTTCTAAACTACACTGCACAATCTCCATTTTTATCTGATACAATTGTACAATTTTAATTATTGGATAATTGAAATAGTTTAGAAATATTCTTATCTCACATAACTGCTTTAGCAAGATTAAATTAACATTATATAGATGATATAGAGTCATAAAATAGGTTGCATATTTGTTTCTTTTACAAATGGATTTGACTCCTTATGGCATTAGCAAAATTTACATTGATTAACCAGTAAGCTATAATGCTGTTTTCGATCTAAACAGAGCAAATCAATTTACTTAACACTCTGAGTTCTCTTGACTTAGGGGTATTTAGGGTAAGTAGATATTATATTGCCTGTGGGAAAGCACTACACTTGTAATTAAGCCAAGGAGCTAATTTCATGAAAAGAAGAAGAAAATAGGGCAAAGTTTTAAAGATAATGGGATTCCCAGAAACACGAGAGCTGTTCCTATTTGAATGAAATAAATTACATTATCATCCATCATATGACTAATCTAAGAGTAGCCATCTCTCTGTTAAAATAGACCTATCGAATGAAATGATAAAATACCATCATTTTGGACAGGGAGAGGGAAAATAAATTAAGAAATACTAAAAACCAAAGAACTATGTGGGAACTGTCATTCCATAAATGTTTCTTGAATTGAATGAACAAAAAATACATCCATAAAAAATACATGTTCTTTCATTTATAATATGTTCTATTTATATAGTTCTATAAATAACAGAGTAATCCCTCATATAGTGGATATATAGTCAAACCTGTAAAAACAACTATTTCTTTTATGCAGTACATAAAAATTATGTACTAGTTTGCATCAACTACAGAAAAAAATGACTACCTAGAAGTGGTATCCAAAGAGGATGGGAAAATATTTAGGATGCTATGAAATTCTCCTTAGCATAAACATTTTTTGTTGGTTTAGAGTTGAGGCTTATATACCATTACTGAATTTGTTCATGTAATTATGTTCATGGTAATTATAAAATTTCATGGACAATGTGAAAGTTAAAAACATAGACAGGATCCTAAAAAATGTATAAAATCATTTAATCCTAGAAAATAATTAACAAGGAACAATTACTTAAACATTATTTCTGCTAGAGAAGAGTTACTAATAAGATATTAATTCTATAAGGTTTCTATGTTTTTTAACAAATCTCAGCCACTTTTACTGGTGCTAAAATTAGAAAATCACCAGATGGCATATTAAAAATAATTCCATTAAGTGCATCTCACAAATTGCACAAAAAGACATGTGTTGGAAACTATATTGGGTAGTAGTGGAAGTAAACACAGGTTATCATTATTGTAATGATCAAATTACTTACTAAAATTGAGTAAGGAATTAAGAAACTCCATATGTTGCTGGTTGTTTTATTTTTCCCATGGGTTTCAGTAGTTGCTTTTTTGAAAAGAAAAACAAATATATTTTAAAAATATATAATGAAAGATTTTTATTTAAAAATATATAATGAAAGACTGAAAAATCAAATAATGTAACTCACAACAATATTAGGCAAAAAAAAACCCCAAAACCCATGATTAGTTTAATAAATGTTCTGACAGAATCCACTATCCATTTCTAAAGAAACCTCTCAGCAAATTAAACACTGAAAGGATTTTTTTTCAATTTTATAAAGTTCATCTAAGAAAAATCTACAACTAACATCATACTTAATGGCAGAGTTAATGCTTTCTCTTCAAAACCAATAATAAAACAATGATATCTGTTCTTACAACTTCTATTCAACATTTCACTAGAAATTCTAGCCAGTGCAATAAGGCAAGAAAAAGAAAGATTAAAAAGGTAGAGATAAACTGTCATTAGTCACAATAACATTATTTATGGAAAAAGAATGGAATTTACAAAAAATGTTCTTAGAATAAATGAATTTAGTAAGGGTACAGAAGACAAATCCAATAAATACAAATTGATTGTATTTCTATTTGCTAGCATTAATGAATGTTAAATTTGATACTACTACAGCAGCACAACATATGGAATGTACCGGAAATAAAGATATGAAAAACCTGTACAACAAAAGCTATAAAATACTGCTGTGAGAAATTAAAGAGGAACCAATAATAAATGGAGTGATCTGCTTTGTTCAGAAGTTGGAAACTCAATATTGTCAAGCTGCCTATTCTTCTTAAATTCATTTATAGATTCAATATAATCCCAAATGAAGTCCCAGTTGATTTTTTGGTAGAAATTATCAAGGGAGTTCTAAAATTCATATGACCTATAATAATCAAAGCAAACCTGTCAAATAAGAACAAAGATGGAGGAATAATATTTCCTGATTTTAAGACACTTTATGAGGTTTAATACAGTGTGGTTTTGATATAAAGATGGCAGATATCTCAATGGAACAAAAGAGAGTCCAGACAAAAATAAACAAAGATAAAGAGACTTTTGAGTGAATAATAGTCATCTTTTCAACAAGTGGCACTGGAACAATTGGATATTTATATGCAAAAAGGAACTTGGATTCCTATCTTGTACTACATACAAATATTAACCCAAAATGTATCACAATCCTAAACCACAATCCAAAATTATAAAAGTTATAGAAGAAAACATAGTAAAAAACTTTGGATTTTATTTTCATAAAATTATAGAAATGCATTTTAAATTCTAGTAATAGAAAAACAGAATATTGCTTGCCTAAGGATAGAAGGAGCAAAGAAAGATGGATGGGAGGGAATATAGAAATACAAGTATTTAGATATATAGGAGGGTATGTAGATCTATAGAGTAAGGCACCACTACAGTGATACTTCAGTAAATAATGGAAAGCATCTATGTTGGTGGTCCCCAAATACCTGTTGCCTAGTGACATCACAGCACATGATGCCATAGCACTACAGGAGCATTAAAAAGTCATGCATGTCCCAGATTCTCTTCCAAGATGCCTTCCTGTATTGTTATGGCAGTGAAATGGAGAAATAGCACTTGGAGATTAACATATATACTCTATGATTTTAGCACAAAATCTGAAGGACAGATCCCTGTTGTTAACTAAAACATGCCTGTATAAATAGTCTAGAACCAGCAAGGACAGGAAAGTAACACATCAATCAAGCAGAAAATGTTTAATATAAAGAATCTGAATGCTACTAAAAACTGGAGTAACCATGGATTGACTAGTAAGAGATAAAGATGAGACTCACTCCTCATGTTGACAAAGGAGGCTGTTCTGGGGAATTGTCTTACTGGAGGCACCTAGATAAAAATTGCCAGAGGGTGTGCAGTGGGATGCTTCAGGCCAGCTGGGGTTGTGGCTTTTGGACCATCAGAAGCCTGGCCCTGGAGAAGTAGCATATTCGTCACAAGTCCACTGGGTGCATGCAGCAGAACCCAAATGCAAATCTTTTCCTTCTGTAATATCTCTGGAGTGTCTACTATTGCTGAAGCTTAACATCTACCAGAGGCAAATAAAAAAATATTTAAATGGTCTAGTTTGATCTTCATGGAACAAGCAAAAGGATGCATTTGTAAATGAGAGATAATAAACCAATAATTGAACAAAAGGATTACCAGGAAACATAAGGAAATTTCTTTGAGGGGAGGTGAAGTTTATTATTTTAACTGTGATGATGTTTCCCTAGGCACAAATATATGTCAAAATGTACCCAACTGTACATGTGTTTCATTTATTATATGCCAATTATACCACAATAAAGCTGCTAAAATTTTTCTCCATCATTCTTCAACTACTCTCCTAATAAATGTCATTTTTGCACCTATTAGAAATTTAAGTGGAAGGTGTGAAATACCAGAGGACTCCACCTGTAGATTCACTGTGACTCCAGTTCAGGAGTCTCATTTTTAATTGAGGAAGCTCACCTCCCTTTGCCTGCCTGGGGTGGTGAATGGGAGACAGGCATTAAACCAACCTCCTTCATTGACCTGAGACTTGCTATTCAGGAACACTGACTGCCTGGGTAAAGGATATCCCTTTTCCTCAGCCAGGTCTTTCTTCCCTATCTGCTGGGAAATCTCTGGATTCTAGGAGTTCTCTTCTCTTACTTGTGCCAGACTGCTGGATATTTAAAGATGTTGACAATGCACTGGGTTATAGTAGTATCTGCTACCTTTTCAGTCTTAGTACTGACTGTCTTTCCATTCACTTCCAGTCTCCTGTTTGCTAAAGAACAATCTTGCATGCATTTGATTTCATTTAGTGCTTAACATTATGCAGGCATTGTGCAATTGTAGCAATTAAGGCTATAACAACCAAGAATAAAGACATGTTTTTTTGACCTCCTGGAACTCACATTTT
This sequence comes from Uropsilus gracilis, assembly GCA_004024945.1. Lineage (NCBI taxonomy): Eukaryota > Metazoa > Chordata > Mammalia > Eulipotyphla > Talpidae > Uropsilus > Uropsilus gracilis. Next base: position 20,224 of record PVHY01004561.1, read on the forward strand.
TGTAGAAGTTGTAGAAAGTATGAGCAAAAATTTCAAATTAGCTAGATTTACATTATTAGGAGTCGCATGTGGAATGAAGAAGAAATTGAGATGGAAGAGATGGATAGCGATCTGTGAGGCTAGCCCACAGAACAGGGATCTGGACCCTCACAGATCGCTATCCATCTCTTCCGTCTCAATTTCTTCTTCATTCCACATGCGACTCCTAACAGTACATCATATTCACATAAACATAATGTGATGATTTCTCTTTTAATATGCCATGTCATTTCTCAAACCAGAATTACTGTAAGCTCACCAGGGCTGAAACTACAGTATGCATATATATACATGGAACATTCACCCTTCTGGATGACCTTTCATTAGTTCTGGCTAATGGGGAAATTAGGCTGTTTTTTACTGGAGTCTATTTTAAATTAATCCATCTAAAAGTAATTAAAATTCTTTATGAATTATATAACTGGTCCAGGGTCCATATAATGTTTATTACTCTGCCATTGTCACCATTGCTGTTGCCCTGTGAGTCTCAAGCTGTTGGTTAGAGTGGTTTGAGGTGGGGTGGAGAGTTGAAGCATACATCAATTATTTACCCAATTAATAAATAAAACAAGTTTTAGAGTAAAACTCTGCGTAGAACCAGACTGGCTCTACTGGGAAGTGGAAAAGCCAAGTATGTTTCAATTTGTCCACATAGATGTTCAGTTATTGTTCAGTCTGGCCAAAAGTGACTAGGAAGTCAGAGCTGTGCAGTGTAAGGGCCCTCACAGTCAAAAATCCCTATGTAGAACCTGGGCTTCAGAGAGAAAAATAGATGAAGGAGTAAGGAGTTTTGATTATAAACAAAGGATATAAGGTGAGAGATAGGAACCTATTCAAAGTGTCAAGGAGACAATCATGAATTTTTAAAAGTAAACTTGTATTTACTTATTTCATAATATATTAGTATCTATTAGTTTACTAAAAGATGAATAGTGCACTAGTTTCTAACTAGTTAAAACAGTCAATGATTTCCAAAATCTTTTCAAAAGACATAGGCAATGTCTTACTTTTGAAAAATATTGTTGAGCGATTCCATTTAATTAGATATTGACCTTGGAAGACATAAGGTGCCATTTCATGTATTCTTTAATTCTATTTAGTAGAGTTCTCATCCAAATCATATTCACCCCCACGCTATAGAAAAAATGCAGAACTAGTCTCTTGTTTTCAAAAGTTGTCATTTTGTGCTGCTTTAGAAAATAGGTTCATGCATGGACCTGGAAGAAAGTAATGCAATTTTGATAATGTGATATAGAAACTGCATTTCTCAGAAAATTCTGTACTGGTTTTGATAGAGCAGAACTAACTAATTCAATGTTTTCTGGGCATAGTACACTAGAGAGAAATCTTTCAGTGAACTCTGCATGACCCATATTTGTATTGCAAAAATAAAGCATGAAACAGTTTTAAGTTCAAAATAGAAACATCTTTGGTAAATTAGATACAAAATGTTCCCTAGGTGCCTTAGAAGGCATCCCAAATAACTCTCTACACTTTAGTAGGAACGTTTACACATAATTTTCTAAGCCATTTACTACGTCCTAAATAGAATAGCTCTCCTCATAGAGAGCATCAGTCTTCTACCTCCCTCCATAGGCCTCTGCTACCCTGGGTGACACAGTTCTCTTCACCATGAACTGCAGTCCCAACATCTACCCTGTGAGGCTGGAAGGCAGGCTTTCCTCCTAGCAGGCCCTGGGACCAGGGACAGAATGTGAAACTAGATTACTTTTTTAAATAAATAAACACTTTTATTCTATGAAAAATTAAGTACTGTACTAAGCCTTGACTTAGAGAAAAACAACTTACTAGTCTCTGTGGCCCTTCAGTTTTAAAATACATGAGGCTTCTCATTCCCAATAATCCCAACTCTTTGAAATTCCACTTTCAAATTTCCCACCCTTTGACTATCACTTTTTATTCTTCCATCTTACTGACGCCAGTCCTTTCATTCTAGAAATTTTCTCATTTCCCCTCACCTGAGATTCACTATTCCTTGTAACTACTACCCTGTAGCAGTCTCTCATACCTACCCTCACTCCTTATAGCTTTGATTCTATGATTCAGCTTTATTACCATTCCTTGCAAGCAGTCTGAAGTCTCTCACTCTTTCCTTTTCATCATCATACCTCTCTTGAAAAACCCTGACCTTGGTGTATGGTATGAACTGATTTTTGTCTCCCTGAAGTTTACATGTTGAAGCCTTAACTTCCTATGTGGCTGTATTTGGAGAAAGGATCTTTACTGAGTTCACAACAGTGGTGTCCTGACCCCACAGGATTAGTGTTCTTTTAAGAAGAGACACCAGAACCAGGTGGGGTGGCCCGTGCCTGGGAGGATGAGGCTAGGAATCACTTGAGTCCTGTGGGGTCGAGACAACCCTGGGCAATATAGCCAAACTAGTCTCTAAAATTAAAGAGAGAGAGAGACAGACAGACAGACACCAGAATTATCCTTACCTCCTAACCCCTCCATTCCCTATCCACAGTAAGAAGATACTAAAGTGTTGTATTTGATATCATATTAAAATGGAGCAAAAGCTGATAACTAACAAACCACAGGTCTGCTTCATGCACATGTAGCAGTTGCTACTTAAAAAATGCTGCTTAATAACAGGGTTTATTTACAAGGGAACTTAACGGGAAAACACCCTCCAAACCTGAGAGGCAAACACTCACAAAATCCAGTCCTTTCTCCAGCATCTTCTTTTTGGTTCTGAGCTGCTTTGCTTCTCCACGGTGCTTCAAACTTCTTCCATAATTGCTGATGCACAAATTAGCTTTCCAAATCCCTGGCCTTCTCCAGGTATCAGCTTTCCAAACCACCTTGCTGTGGTGCCACACTCTTTACTGGCCACTCTTCCTCCAGTCACCATAGCTCCTTACTTCTTCCAGCTCACTCCTTAAAGGAGTTGCCCCTAGCCAAACTACGTAGGCCTATTCTCTCAGTTCACCATTTTCATCTCTTCCCTTTCTTTTTTTCTCCTTCCTTTTATTTGCTTTTCAGTGCATCTCACTTCTTGCAAGGTCTCTCCAGCTCTCTCCAAAAGTTGACGATACAAGCGCCAAATCTAGGCAGGACCTGTAGTTTCCAGGAGTGTGAGAAAACATATTTCTATTTTCTAAGCCTCACAGTTTATAGTTTTTGGTTATGGCTGCCAGAACAGATTGAGACATGTTAGGCAGACTGATGGCTCCCCAAAGATGTCCACATCCTAGTTCCTTAAAGTGGGAATATGTCAGGTTATGTGGCAAAAGGGAATTAAATTTACAGATGGAATAAGTGTTGCTAGTTGAAGACTCTCAGATGGGAAGATTATCCTGTGTTATTTGGGTGGGGGTCCCAGGATAACCACATGGGAAGAGGAAGGCAACATGAGAAGGACTCAATCTGTCACTGGTGGCTATAAAGACAGGGAGCAGTGAGAGGAGAAATGTGCTCTAGAACCTGGAAAAAACTCTTTTACAACATGGAATGAAGTGCCGCTGACTCCTTGTCTTTTGCCCAATGAGGTTTAATTTTGACTTTCAAACTCTGGCAATATAAGATAATAAGTCTGTGCTGTTTAAATCCACAAAGTTTGCTATAAGTTACAGTAGAAAGAGCAAACTCATACCCATGTTTAGACCCTATGATCTATTTACTCTGAGTTAGCATGCATAGAGCTGAGGACTGGAAAAGTTAGACAATCATGGCCTCACTTCAAATATGACTACTTATCAAAAATGCCCTCTGGATATTTATAGATGGTCCTATTATTTTTCTACAAATTTATTTTCTCTGTCTCCAAGACAGGAATTTTCTCTTCATCTCCACTGCTGCAAGCTTAGTCCAGTCACTATCATCTTACCTGGATGGATACAATAACTTCCTTATCTTCATTTTCTACTGCTCTATGTACAATCTCAGTGACTTTGGCTGCTTTTTAAACAAAGATTAGATTTAACTATTTTCCAATTTATAGTCTTCAGAAGTTTGTCCACTGCAATCAGTAAAAAATTCTATACCTTTGGCTACACAAATCTACACAAATGAGCACTTGTTTACTTTTCCATCTCGTCTTTTATAACTCTACCTTTCATTTACTCGGTTCATGCTCTCCTTCTTTCTTTTGCCTCTTAGATTGAACATGCTTGTTTTCACCTCATAGCCTTTCAAATCCTCTGTATAATATGGTCTTTCTTCACTTTGTTGGATCATTACTTTCTTCTTACTGGTGGTTCAATTCACATGTCTCTTTTGACTTATTCATAAAAACCTGAAGTTGTGTTGTTATATTACTAATAAAAAAACCCTTCCTTTGTAGCATATATCATTGCTCAAAATTTCCTTGATTCCATCTTCCTTCCCTTTCTGCCTTCCTTTGGTGTCTATTTTCCATCAAAATGCATGCATGGCATTCACTCTTTCATTGAATTTTTATAACTAAATCTTTTAAGTTCTAATTTCACTCAAGAGTTAACTTGGTTGAAGCTAGACTTGGATGAGTCAAAGCCTTTTTCATGTGATCATTTATCTCTCCTTGGAAGCAGTATGAAAATAGCACTCCTATAACCCCTGCCAGCTCTGGCCACAGTTGACACCATTAGAAACCTGGTCAGGAAACTGACACCCATCTTTATTTTGTTTTTAATTTGATTCTATTGTTGAACTTAAAGCAGTAATAAATATCTTAATGAACAACTTATATTTAACTGAGAACACCTGCATTTTAATCTTTCTTCTGCTATTTACCCACAGGTTCTGGGCTGTCTCTGTATTTGTTACTTGTGATTTGGTTTGGTTTCTCAGACTAGAATAGAATAATCTTCATGATAAGTACAATTCATAGTTCTTTAAACAGTGAGTGCTAAGCATGTTACAGGTTCTCTATGAATAATCTGATTTATTGATGAATTTTCCATGGACTCAGGGGGCAGCTTGCCTTACTAGGAAAGTCCTAGTAAGGCACATCCACATCCACATCCTGTCTTATATATCACACTGCTGTTTAAAGTTTTAGCTGAAATCACTCCCATTTCTGATTTACAGATTAGAATGTCACTGAACTTTCCTTAATAGTAATGCATATACTCTAAAGGCTTTTCAGCAAGAGGCTTAGCTACCGAAGATCCAATGAGACCATTCAAAAAAATTTAGCTGTTTAAGATCCAATGAGACTCCAACTTTAAGTGATCTCCATAGCCCAGGCTACAGAAACAGGAATACTAGGAGATTTCAATCTGTCATTTGGCATTATACAAGGTCATGCATCTTCCCACTTAGAACACTGCTCTTTTAAAATCTGATTATGTACAGGTTTATTATGATTTTATATGTGTTTTTGAATTTGGTACAATATTTATGCTTTGATTTTTATTTTCTTGACTGACTCATAGTATAATACATAAATAAAGTGAAAAATATTGTTAAGGATATGATATAAATATTAAAGAAAAGTTTGGAGTTAAAACTGCACCAGATGATAGTTTTTTAAAAAAGATTTTCTACTATCCAGTTGTTTATTGTAATTTAGACTGCAGTATAGGTAAGTATGCCCTTACAGTGTTAAAAGATAATGTGAGGGCAAAGACTATTCATTTATTTGGCAATTCATTTTTGCTATTGCCCTTATAAGCTCTCAAATGCAAAGATAGTGTCTTTATGTTTCAGTATTGCTTCTTTGGCTACAGTGTCTGTTCCAAAATCAAATGCATAAATGCAAAAATTCAATAATTACTCTGGCAAACTATGAAGTTCAACAAACTATACAAGGATATATTTTAATTTTTTTGTCTTCTCAAATATTTTTCTCTCACATAAACATGTAGCAAAATAAAATATGAATATTTGTTATGGTGGTGATGGCTGAGGGGTGTATTCATTTCACTGAAGATAATTTATTTAAAATAATGATTTTCTAAGTAGTCTGGAAAAGTCTCCCAGAGATATTCAGAACAGGAATAATTACATTTACTTGAAATTGAGGAATAAATATATGCAGCAAGTATGTATAACATGAAGCTGGCATTCTTAGAGCCTGGTGGTGAATCACACTATTCTCAACAAATATAGCCAAATCTCTACCTGATATATCTCCTAAGAAAAGAATAATGTAATAAACCTGTAATGGTTAATCATTATTATTGCTATTGTTTTATTAATAATATATAGCAACCTCTTATAAAGAGAAGTGAGACACAGATACCAGATTGAAACAACAGGCTCTGAAACTTTTCTTTCCATATACTCCAACCCCTCTACAAATGCAAAAACACATGTAATGTGCTGTGATCTTCTCTAATATTGTTTCAAAAGTCCATAGAGATGCTAAGTACAATCATAAATTGAACTATTTAAGGAAAGTTCTCATTTTACTTTTTTGGATTGAATTTCTATTTAGCATTAAAGCAGGTTTCTGTGATTGAAGGTGGCAAATGATAGATACAGTTCAATCGAGATCTGTGGTGAAGGGTAAGTATTTTAGTGTGTCCGTGACCTGATCCAAAGGCTATTTCTAGCAGTTTGTCATTTAGTACAGAGAAGGTTAGTGAGGTCATGTTGATATATGATCTCTTATGCTCTGAACTTTCCACTGCAGTTGAACTGGCTCTATGATTCTCATTAGCCTCAAACAGTTACATTTTGGTATTAAAGAATAAAATAAAACATATATTTTGCTTTATTCTCTAAAATACAATTTTGTAAAGAAAAAAATCATTTTGAAGTTAAAATATTTAGCTAGCTAACTTATTAGTCTTTATTTTTATCCATAGAAGTAAAAATAGCTTTTCCATTCTTAGAAAACAAACAAACAAGATCACATGGATGGGACTGCTGATGAGAAGTGTCTAAACATTAATTTCATCATGATAAATATTTGGTTCTAGTAGAGCATGAGACTATCTTTAAAAATACAGCACTCTAACACATTCCCAAAAGAACAGAATTATCTATAGAAAGAAAATGCCAAAAAGTTGGGGAGGCATTGCATGATGGGAGAACATAATGCCAGTCTAAGAATTAGGAACCCTTATTTCTAATTTCTGGTTTGGACAGCTATGATCTAAATGCCATACAGCAAAGAACATAACCTCTTCGTACCTGGTCATTTTTGCTTGAATTTCACTAACAATTTCCTTGATTGTAGAATCAACCAATAAACAAGTCGGGTCCTCAAATCCATCTGCCCTACAAGCTTATCTCATTTACTCAGATTCATGAGTGGTTCCAACAGTATAAAGAAAAAAACTAAAATTTCTTAGCAGACTATACTGGATACCCAAAGGTACAATCCTTGCTTAATAATCTAGTCCATGTCTCTCCACATCCGGCTCCTTCCCAATCCTTTTACCATCCTGAGCTACTTGAGCTAAAGCTCAGATTGCCAGAACTCCATTTTTCCCACCAATGAGCCAAGTAACTCTTACTTTATGAAATTAAATAACAGCTTAATTCACCTACCTTTTCTAGGTACCTTTGCCAGGAAGTTTTCTTGATCTCTTTCTTTCTGGGTCCAAATATCTTTTCTTATAGTGCTCACTACATTACAATAACATGCTTACTTATTCCCCCTCCTCTACCCACTAGACTACAGTTTTCTGGCAAATGGTAGTAAATGTACATACAACGAAGGAATGAAAATCAGCTCTTCTTATTCTTATTATTTTCTGGGAAAATGAGAAAGGGGTGGAATTGTTGGTCAATACCATCATTAAGAAATAAAGTCATCATTTTTACTGAGTGTTGCTCCTTCCCTCTTCTCATTGTGACTGAATATTCTGGTGGACAATAACCAATTAATAATATGAATTAATTTTAATTCATTTCAATCCTAAAATTGATCTTGAAGCAGTAGTTCCTTTTTCTTCATAAGCACAAGAATATTGAATTTGATTTCAAATGATAAGATTATTTCTGATGAATTCTTCAATCAATTCCCTTCTTTCCTATCCTATCTCAGTTCCACCTGATCATGGTTTATAGCTGGTGCAAACTATTTCTGCTGTTATTTCTTCTGTTAACACAGGTTGTAAACTGTAAACTATTTCTTCTGTTAACACAGAGGCTGTCTGAAGCAATGAGAAAAAGATTATTCCATGTGGAACCAGAAAATCTGGATTTGAGTTTGTCATTCCTTAATATGGTAACTTTGGGTCATATGCTGAAATTTTTGGACCTTAGTATCCCATAAATTCAGAGGATGCCCAGCTTACAGAGCTATGGTAAGGTTCAAGTGAGATGATATGCACTGTGAAAACACTTTGCAAAAAAACTAAATACTAAACAAATACACCAATGTTCTAATGCTAAACCCAAAACATCAATATTTTTATAACCAGTTTTCCTACATGATATTTTCCTAGCCATACTATACCTGGCAAAAGAGGACTAATTTTTATTCTATCCCCTCAGCTAAGAGGCTAGCATAGAAGCCAGAAAAATGCCCAACACAAGGAGGAAGATCAGTGTATCAAGCAACCCAGATAAAATCCATAATGTAGATAAATGATTATTCAATTGGAAAGTCAGGAAGAGACATCTGCTTCATGGAACGACCTTTTGTCCCCAAGACTTCTCTCTGGCCAGACATTCTCCTCTAGCAGGGGCACTGTAGTTGATGGTGCTAATTTAGAGCAATCAAATGTCTCTATAGTGTCCCATATTATGAAAATGCCTTTGCAATCAATTCTATATATCACACACACAAGAACATAGAGAAAGATGCTAATAATATCCTTGGACCAGAGAAGAAAGATAGCAATTAAGCAATTTACTCCAGGTCATTGAGGGAATTCATGTTGATGTTAACATTCAGAGGTCTTTCTCTCTTGGCAAAGAGAACTTAATTCCCTAGGTGTAGGATGACTGAATTATGACCAGATTTACTGGTCTTCAAAGCAGATGATCTTGAGACAATCTAAGGGGACAATATATAATTTTTGCTGATTCAGCCATTTCCATATAAGTCAATGGAGATAGGCTCAATTTTCTCCTTATTTTTTAAAATTGGGAGTTTACTGATTAAAATAAAATATGTATGCAATAAACATCTAGACAAGGTTATTACCACTATTTACACTTTTTTGACTACACATTCCCATTTTCCCATTGAACAATACATGGTTAATACACTTTAATGAACTTAACAATTTAAAACAATAGAAATAAACATTTACTTTCACAGGTGCAACAGGGCTCATAACCAGAATGATCTGTAGAAAGGTTGGTGTCATAGGAATTAATCTCCTTCATCAGTTATTTTCAGACATTCTTTTCAACAGGAGATGGTAGATACTGCTCTACCCTCTGTTAAGTCAGAGATGGTATAAGGCTTGGTTTGACCATGGAAATTTGAATAGAAATGACACATCACTCCTGGGTGAAAGCTTTAAAACTAGTATGGGACGAGCCACAGAGCTTTTCCCCTCTGCCATTGTGCTCTGAATTTGGCCACGTTTCAGACAGTGGCTGCTCTGTTTACGTACGCCTAGGCTGAAGTCAAGTAAAACAGAGGAGCCCTTGCTTCATGGTGTGATGAAAAAAAATAATAAGCCATTTAGATTTGTAGACTGTTTGGAATGAAAGCATAACATAGACAAACGTATACATTTCCAGTTTACCTTATTGAAAAGGGGCAGATAAACTAAAGGGAATAAAAGATTAGCAAAGGGAATAAAAGAGGGAAAGGCACAACTGAATGGAAATCCTTGAGCTCAAAGGGTGAAGCAGAATGCAAAGTGTCTGAGGTGAGATGAATGGAGCAGTGGAGTGATCTCACTGAGGTGTATCAGCCAAATGTTTGCCTAACACAGATGGTAAAATCTGCATGGTGGTCAGGCCACACTGGGAGAATATCCATTTGGTATGGCAAAATTTTGTTCTGAAATCATGACAGAACCTCATAAATTCTTGACTTAGGCAGAAAATGGGATCTTTCAAATACAAGATTGTAATCTTTCAAAAGCTGGGGAAGGAGGAAAAGGAATTGCAAATTGGAATTAAGTTGGATCAAGAAGGAAGAATTACTTAATATTAATGATGCAATGGAACGGGAGATTGAACAACAAAAAAACAGGGAACACTGGACATGAAAATGTACTCTAGATTTTAAGAAAGCGAATACAAAAGATTTAGAGAAAAGATAATTGTAATTATTATCAGAAAACTTAAAAGGAACTGAAAATCTAGCAGGCTCCTGACTAGGAACTCTTAATTCCTGCAGGATATTCTATCATTCCATTAATTTATTCAGTAAATGTTCACTGAGCAATTACTAGGACTTAGAAATTGTGCAAAAACATTAAGCATCTGAAGAGGATATAGTTCCTGCCATTAAGGAGGAATAGTATAATAAAACAGATAATAAACAAGCCTCCAGGAGCATTTATTAAATATTTGCCAGCAATTATGACAAGACCTTTACATATTTCCCCCTCTAATTGTTATAAACTTGCAGCATAGGAGTTATTGTCTTATTAAAACAGGGAGACACTGAAACTGAGAAATGAAGGAATGAAGGAATTTGTACCTTCATTTCTATGAAAATTTTCTACATTGGTACCAGAAATCAATTTCAATACCTGTATTTTTTCAACCATACCTCTTTACTTTTCATATCTAAAATGAATGTGTATTTCAATGCATTGATCAATGTTAAAATTGTGTGTGTGTGTGCACACGTGCACACCTGCTTCCAGCAAACAATGGTTATCCCACAGGGGGAAAAAATCTACCTTTTTACGTGAATACTTCTGGTCACTGTTTCGGTTGAATTGGAAATGGTTTTAGAAACTCATGGTCTCTAATGCCTGAATGATATATGAATCACATTTGAGAACATCTAGTAAGTCACATGCAAAATATTAAGTTGCTTTTCAGCAGAGTCTAGATCTTGTATCTAATACAGGAAAAAGGGTATTCAGATAAAATCTTCTTTAAAAAGGCAAACAGTGATCAAACTGGCTTTATAAATTAAAAACTAATAGTAGACATCTTCTTTCAAGAATTATTTAGTTCTTTTTCTTCAGGACTTCAAGTCTGAGAATTCAAAAGAGTAGAGTTACCTTTTTTCAGAAGTCTGTAATATACACCTATAATTGGAGGTAAATTTGGCATTTGAGACTACAACTCACCATTTACTACAAGCCAAACAGCTAAATTGATTTTAGCATTCTGGAAGAAAAATTGCACCTTTGGTGCTGAATTGCTTCTCTATGAGCACTGAGCCAAATATTAATGTAGATTTGAAAGGAAACAAAAAGCATTTAAACGCTAATGTACCTCAGGCTTATAAATCGGAATCCAGTCACTTTAAATTAAGTTAGATTTCTTGAAGCAAAACTACTCTTATTATTTTTGTATTACTGCTCTGACCCACAGTTTATATATCACATAACAATGTTTTAAGTTGTTCAGATACAATAGAAATGGAAATCTCCATGCTGGAGGCATCGGTGGTAACTGATCAAGCTCACTCCAGCAAACACAGGTACACTGCAGCTTGTCAGCCCACTTCTTAGCACTTGTGAAAACATGTGACATGCCTTCAAAGCCTTTCTGTAAACCAGTGCACCAAAGAAAAATTCTTTTAATTCTTCATTCTTAAAAAAAGCCTATTGTAAAAGTAATATATGTTAATTATTCCTTAAATAAATTCTATTACAGAAGTAATAAATGTTAATACAAAAAAATAGGATTTCCAGATAAGCAAAAGAAAAAAAAATATAAACCAATTACTCAAGAAAAATAATTTGTAATATGTTGGTTTATAGCTTCCCAAGCCCTTTTAAAATAAATGAAATTTTCCTTCTATAAAAAATATAAGACTAGAGATTATTTATTTCTTTACTTACTAACATGCTAAAAGGAGATTTACAATGATCTCACAGAGCTATATAGCACTAGCACAGGGAGATCCCATTTTTTAAAAACAACCACTGCATTTGAAATATTTAAGTTATATCTAACATTTGACTATATTAACATCATCCTTTAAAGATATTTTCCATGGTCTCTGGAAAGAAATAGTTTATTTTAAAAGTTATTATTTGTTTTACTCATTTATGTGTTTATGTTCAGTAACTATTAAAAATAACATTTTAGAGCTGGGAATACAGTTACAGGTAATGACCAAGAAAATAGTATTAAATTTTAGTTCTCATAGTTTACCCACTGAAATTCTGTTCCAGGTAACCCTGGGGTGAAAGGCAGGTGGTAAGGCTGGCTACTTTTCCTGAACTTGCTCCCTTTTTATTGCAACTTGGGGTCTGTCTGTTCTAGTCCCAACACTCACCCCCCCTGTCCCTGAGGTACCCCAGCTTGAGTCATGCTGAAAGAAAGGTCTTCTGCCACTCTACTTAGCCAGCCTTGCTACTGACAGTTTCCAAAATGTTAGATGAGCCCTAGAATCAAGTTTTAATTTCCCAGAGCCCTCAAAAGTCACCTTGGTAGGATTTATGCCATCCATTGATGCTGACCTTTGGGGCTGTACTTAAACATTTCATCATTTCACAGAAATACTTGTTTTTTTCACCCATCACACAATTTGGTAAGCTCCTATTTTCTGACAGATTTTTGTTTAGTTCCTGGAATACAGCTGTGAATAATATAGTCTCCATGCTTCAGAACTCCCAGGGAATACTGCGAATGGTATGTGTGTGTGTGTGTGTGTGTGTGTGTGTGTGTGTGTGTGAGTGTGTGTGTGTGTGAGGGGAAGAGGGAGAAGAAATGAGCGAAAAACAAGGCATTTGTTGCATTCTATTGGAGAATCTCTGGAATTCATTTTTCAATAGGGTGGTAGATGGCAGTTGCTTTGAAACCAGTGGCATTTCTGATATTTTTATATCTTTAGGACTATATGCTTTGTTTATATGATTTACCTACTAAGCTCACAAGAATCCTTGTTGACATATGTTTGAACCTAGGATATTTCAACCAAACTTGTGTTAACATATATAAAACAAAATAAGAACCAACCAGTGGGGCCACCTCTACATACCCACTGTTGGAGGAGTGTGTTGAACAGCAAATTGTGGGACACAGAAGCAAAGAGCCAAGGGTGACTCATGGTTCATAACACTGTCACATCCATACACAATTGTAGCATTTGATCCACTGAACTCACAATATGCTGATAACTATTCTTAGAAATCATTAGGCAGGTGAATGCAATTTTCTTATATCAATGTCGTGTGTACATGCAATTTTTCCCCCTATTTTTTTATATTCCTCTCTCACAATTGTAAATTGAAAGAGATCTCAGAAATATTGCAGCTCAAGATTTTTAAAGAAATGAGACAACCGAGCTAAGGTTAAAAAATGAAAGTTTCCTATGGCTCCCTCCCCAAACCTTAGGAGACTAGGCCTGCAGAGTCAGGGCATTGGCTCCACAGCAAATCTGCAAACAGACGGAGAAAAGATGACCTGCAAGGTTCATCAGTGGATGCCTGCCCTCATCGAGAAACCTCCTCACTGACAATGGCTGGGGGAAAGGATCCCCAAGGCCAGAGGTCAGAGAAATGAGGTACAGAGATAGAGGATGGCAAGGAGATCGTACTGGAGCCAGCAACTAGAAGACACCGATTGACCCCAAATGAACATGGACTGGGTGCCCAATACAGAGCTAAGGATTACAAACCATCAAGCACAATGTGCCATGGGCCTGGAACGCAGTCTCTCATCCACAGCCACAGAAAAAGAAACCAAAGGACCAATGAACTCAATATAAATTAAAAAAGAACGACGAGAGTGGAGACTGAGAGACTGAGTGAATACAAGGGGGTAGGGGGTGGAGGAGGGAAGGCATGCCAGTAACCATTATTTACTTATGTAAGAATTTACAAGAATTTAGAAATAAAAAATTAAAAAAATGAAAGTTTCCTTCATTTTAGAGTTTGAATATCTGAAAGCAATTAAAGTTTGTCTTAAAAAAGTGATTAGATAAGGTCTACATCCAAGAGAAAGATTCTTCAAAAATGTCAAAAATTGGAAAGAAAAAATAATTATTAGCTGCTGCTCAATTAAAGAAAATTCTTTAGTCTAATATCCAAGGTCTATTTCTTGCTTCTCACTATCATAAGTTCTCTCTAATCAAATTAATTTTTCAACACAATTAACATCAACTATTCGGCATATGAGTTCCTGGCCTGCCTATCTTCACACCTACCTCAGAAATCCCGCCTTAGTTTTCTTGAGACAAATGTGTCTTTCCTTGGCTTTGCATCCCTGGCTCACAAGTACACTGAAAGGCGCACATAGACTTGCAAGTACAAAATGTTACTTTGGAAATTTAACAACTCTTTGCATATGTTGCTCTTTGGTATCTTCAAAATGGTTTGTTTTTACAAGATTCTCTCTCTCTCTTTTTTTTTAACAGCTCTATGAATGTGCTAGGATGCACTAGGGAGAATTTGTTGTTGCTCTGTCTATTTTCAAGTATTTATACAAGGATCCTGGAGGCCTCCCTTATCTACTGTCTTGGGTGGAGGTCAAAGTTGACTGTCCTTGGCAATCCTTTCCATCAAGAGGAAGTTCTGACAAGTCTTTCCCCCAGATGTCTGGTCTCTTTTGAAGGTTTTCCTGAACATGGTAACTTTGATTTGCAGTCTAGAATCCACTATGTTTCTGATTTGGCATTCAACTCTTGCTCTCATTGACTTGCTACTATGGATACTTTAGACCTTGTTCTCCTTGATCTACCATGTTCCCAGCACAGTCTGCCCCTTGTACACTCAGCTCTGGAGACCAGTCTCAACTGAAGGAATGAGTGGAAGTTACCCCAGTGGAAATGTCTGGGGCTGGGTTATCTTTTTATTTCCCTCACCCTGTAGAACCTAATTCTGAAAGTGCTTCAGTCAGTCATCCAAGTTCCCTGTGCTCAGTCACATATGAGATTAAGAGAATATGTGAAGTTGGTTTTTTTCTCCCTTATCAGCTGATATTTATACTTGGGTAAATGATTTTTAGAAATGTTCACTCTACTTTTCCATCACTAAGACTCAGTTGTGTGGGAAGCAAATTTGTCTCAAATAAGGCCCACTCTCCTCTTTTTAAAATCTAACTTTACCCACAGTTGGAAACAAACTCATGGGGGGAAACTACACAAGGATAGAACATTATTGTTCTTTCTTGGTACATTGTAATTGAGACAATGTAATTGAAATGTTTTTCCTCTTTCAGAAGATAAAGGGACAGCATGTTTGACAATCAACTCTTGATTTCCAGATTTTCATTGTTTTGGGTCACTTGGCATTTTTCTTCTGGTAAACTGCACGATGGTAGTAAGGAAAATTTTTGTTATAGAATGACCAAGCAGAATGCAATATTTCAAAGTTTGGTCCAGGAGGGTGATTCTAGCTACACACAAGCAATTTGCTGGGGTGGCTATTTTTGCTAGAAATTGCTTAAGTGTGGCAGTCAGAATATAAGTTTATATATCTCAGATTGGTATTACACTCAGTCTGGGGAAAGTAAACAAAATGTAATTGATTTTTCTCCAGAAGATGTGATTTTCTACAGAAATACATAAAAAGGAGTATGGCCAGTAAATTAAATGATTCTACCCTCCTCCTAAAAAATACAAAACACATCTCAAGTTGAAATAGCTTCACAAAAAAGTAGTATTTTACTTTTTCTCACATCTCATATCAGAAGTGATCTAACATTTACCTTTCAACTTGAGAAAAATACATACAATTTGGAAATCATTCCTTTACCAATGTGTACAATATTTAAGGTGCATTCCAAAGATTATTTACAAATACTGACTTTGCTAAGAAACAGAGCTATAAAATTTAGAGCAATATATGAAAAATAGTTTTAAATACTAGCAACTTGATTTGGGTTCAGCTAGGAGTTATTGAATTAGAGAGTAACAGTTTTTAAATTTTTACCATTTCATAAAAGTTGTTAAAATATCTAGAAAGATCAAAAGACACTATTTCTGGCATCATCTATGGCTGGACATTCTTAAGAAATTGATAATTATGTAGAATTTTTTCCAACAATGGAGCTTTGTGTTACATATTCCTGTTTAAGGCACTAAAACAGTAAATGACATAAGCAGGACCCTAAATTGAACTCCTCCTGATGAATCGATTCTCACAGAGTAGAGAGAGTACTTAGTGGATGCAAAGCTGAAATGACTGCACAGTGTTGCAAATATATCAAGTTGATGATTACCTGACCAGCCTTTCCCACTGACTCCTTGTCAACACACGATAGCCCACTTGGCATTGTTTGACTCTACTCTAAAATGCAGAAATAGGCAAATTACCCAGGCTCTCTTTTAAAGTGAAATTTATTGAGGATGGAAGCTGACAGGCACTCTTACAAGAAACTAGGAAAGAAAACCCTCAGAGACCTCTTAGAAAAAATACCTATAGGAGGCAGTTAAAACAACAAAGCTCTGAGGTAAAATTCTATCTAAGAAGGCTTAATCAAAGAGCAGCGTGAATTTTATATTCTTGTTCTTTCTTCACCACGATTAATATCATCAGTTCCTTAGGGCACTGGGTAAGAAACAACATTTCAAAAATGCTCCCTGGATAGACCAAGAAGAAAAGTGCCAAAACGCACATTCTGCACAAGAATTTAGTGTAGGGGACATATTTTATAAAAGAAGAAACCAAAACAGAAACCTTCATAAGTATTTCATAGTAAGTCATTCACAAATGATAATTTACGCTATCCCCAGACAAACTAATGAAGAAAGTTTAACCTGACTCTTTTTTCTAAGCTGCTTATCTCAAGCATGTTCCTATGTATGTCTCATCCTTGCTATACAGTATCTTATTAGAAGAGGTGCTGGAAAGAGGCAGTACCCTACAGTGTTGCAAAGCATTGTCTGTGTAGTCTGGGTTTGGAATTGAACACAGGTTGCTCCAGCTATGTGCAGTGGAACTCTGGGGAAGTCACTTAAGGCTCCTGGTCCCTCCTTATTTATCTGTATTATCAACTTGCAGCAGTAGTCAGAATGAAATGAGGCATCTTCTGAAATCAGAATTCCAGCATAAGGCCAGGGATGTGGTACAGGATGGATAGATGGGCAGTTGTTCTTTTTATCATTGTGCATTGGTTCCTAGTGTATAAACTTGATGTAACTAAATCATCCCCAGGGTATTCCATTCAACTCTTGCTCTCATTGACTTGCTACTATGGATACTTTATTTTTTCCCCATTCCCCCCAACCCAGGGTATTCCATTTAAAACAGATTTCTAAGGGTTCAAATATGTCAATTTGTAAGAGGGACAGTGAGGAGCAACTGCAATTAAAACTACTGATTTGGGGCTCACAGCCAACTCAGTAGTAGGAGGTGGAACTTTGCAGACTCTACCCCCTGAAGTCTTGAGTGGGAGTAGGGTGGAGACTGGTGTTCTGGTAGTTTAACTGCTGGTGAGGAGGGGTGCTTGTGGAGAAGTTGCCAGCTTGCTACATGTGGCTTTGGCTTGGACCCTGTCTCTGCTTAACAGACACTATTTGGGGGCAGGACAGAGAGCATCTGTCACATGCCAGCCTATAAACTCTCTTTTTCACTCCTTTTCTTAGTGTTTCCTTTTCTCACTACATAAATAAACTGTGTTACTGCTTCTCTGTGTGCCAGCTTTTGTGTAATGTCCTGTGTTCTAAAGAGTGCAGGTAAGGATTCACCCACCAGGTCATTTCTAGTCATTGCTTCAGGAGTTCCAGACACCATGATAGAGTGGTGGGTTCATTAATTTTCTGTCTGGGAACTTTTGATGTACCCTTCAAAAATAAATGCATAGGTAGCTGAGAGAACAGAATCTGTACCAGAAGAACTGTGTTAAAATGATAGTTCTGTTATTTGCCAACTGTGTGACCTAGGACACATCACTGCTTAATACTTTATGACCTAGGCTTTCTTTTTGCTCAGGTGGAAACAATGATGTGTCAGAGATTAATTTTTATAAGGGGATTATGATGTACAAGCATGAAAATAGTACTCTTAATGGTCAGTACTATACAACTTGAACTATTATCATGGTTCATTCCTTGGGTTCTTGTACAACATGCCCTAAGAATGATACTTTATTTTACTATTTAGAAACAAACAGTAATTTAACTTATTAACAACAAGCCAGAAAAAAAGGGAAAAGAATGCAAGAAAGAGGGAGAGAGGAGGAGGAGCTGAGAAATAGATTGATTTCATATTACAGCACACATTGTATGAACCAAGTTTAAGACCTATCCAAATAACCTGGGAAGTTATAGGTTCAAACAACTCAGTTGGTGAACCTCAAAGCATGCTGAATGAAGGAAGTCAGACACACATGTGTATACAGATGGATTAATGAATAACAAACTGCCGTATTCATACAGTGGCATATTCACTCTTAAAAAGGAAGGAAATTTCTATACATGCTACGATGTGGATGAACCTGATGATATTATGGTAAACAAAATAAGCATATCACAAAGAGATAAATATTATATGTCTCCCCTTTATTTGAATTACTTTGAATAATCACATTAAATGATAGAAATTATAATGCAAGGAACTGTGGGAGGGGAGAATAGGGAGTTAGTATTTAATGGGTCCAGAATTTCAGGTAGGAAAGATGAAGAAACATTGGAGATACTTATGGCTGCACAATTTACTGTCATAGAACTGTACGTTTAAATTAGTAAAATGGTAAATTTTATGTTTTGTGTATTTTATAATAAAAAAGCAAATAAAAACCATAATACAAAGCAAAAGGAAATCAGGCAGAAATACTTTATAATTTGACTATGGAAAGTTTTGAAACAAATGTTCCATTGTGAATAAAAGTAATCAGTGGTGCAAAAGATCTAGGAGTAATGGTCTGTGATGAAGGAAGAAGTCATGTCTTGAAGGGGATAGCACATATAGGGAACATAGGTTGTCAAACCTCATCTAACTGGATACTTAACGTGTATACAAAATTCAATTTCACTTTGAGGGTTAATTTTATGTGTGGAGTTGAGCAGGTTATTATATTCTGCTATTGGTCCAAACATCAGATGTTGCGGGGAAGGAATAATTTTATATGTGATGAACATTTAAATAGCAGGTTTTGAAGAAAGCAGACTACCCAGAAACATAGATAGGCTTCATACATCACTTGAAGGCTTTAAGAGAAAAGCCTGAAGTCCTCCAGAGAGAAAAGAATTCTATCTCTAGACTGCCTTTTGATTCAAAGCTGCAACATCAACTCTTGTTAAAATACCCAGTAAACAAGTACATATGCCTTGCAAATTTGAGACTTACCATCTCCCACAACTATGGAAGCCAATTCCTTAAAGCAAGTCTCATACATACAAACATATCTACAATTCATTTTGTTCTTTTGATTGTTTCTGGAAAATCCTAATACATTTACAAAGTTGAAGAAAAAAATACCTAGACTTCTCTGTAAAATTAAAGATTCTTAAATCCACTCTGGAATACTGATTCAGAATCTCAAGGGGTCAGACTTGCATCTTGGCATATTAAAAAACTCTTCCAGGTAATTCTGACAGTCAGTCTTGGTTGCGCACTGGAGATGTCTATAATCATCTTAATCTAGTTAAATGATTGACAGACATTTTGAAACATTAATTTTGTGTGCATGCCTTTTTACCCCATATTTCTGAGTATTTATGTAAATAATGAAAGTTTTTAAAGGAGGCAAAGTTGTCCCAACCCATTCTACCTCCCCCCCCCCAAAAAAAAATTAGGTAGAGGAGCCCAGTGTAACTCTATGAATTCTTTGAACATTGTTCATCATTCACCTCACATTATAAGCACTTTCTAAGGACTACAGATCTATGTGGACAGGAACAAACCAGACCAAGTCCCTGCCTTCAGGTGCCAACACTCCAGTGAAGTGGGACAGGGTGCTTTACAGAGAAGCCACTTGTGTCTATAACCTGAATATAGGCTTTTATTAAAAAAATAAAAACTGCTCAATAGGCAACACACTGACTGCCAGTAGATTAAACAACAACACAATGGAAACGAACCTATAGGTCTTACAACATGTATTTTTATCATTCTATTTAATTAAGAGTAGTGAAGCAAGACTTTAGCAGTACCCTGGAGTGATTAAGACAATTTTGGAGAGTAAAAAGTACAGGAAAATAAAGTAAGCAATTTGCTCCAGTCCAGCATGAATGCCAATAAGTGAAGTTCTCTCTAGCTCCCCTGCATTGCTCTTTCAACCTTTAGCTGCCTCAAATATTAGTTCTGTATGGTTTGTAGAGAAGAAATATTGCTGCTAGGGCCTTGTCATTGTAGAAAAGGCTGCTGATAAATTCTTTTTGTCTGTAATAGGCAAGGCAAACACCAGAAGAAAGAGGAAAGGCTGGCTTGTTTTTTTCCCATGCATCACACATTTATTAAAAAGAGATTGTAATAGTATGTGCCTCATAGGTTTTGTAAGGGCAAACGAGAATATAAATCCCTTGGTACCATGCACAGTAAGCTTTCACTAAATGCTAACACTCACTACTGGCCAGCCACTCCTCCAGGAGCTGGGGAGGCAGACGATGGAGAAAGCTCCTGCACAGGAATCTAACATGTAGTAAGGGACAGAAACAAATGAAACATTCTAATTGCTATTGTGCATGTCAGTGATGTCACTAAAATGGTGTGCTTGGGGAGCATTGGGAGAAAAGGAGAAAAGTGATTTCTCTGGGAGGATTTGTCAGTGTTGGCTTTTGATATAACTGTTACTAGGCAAAGGGAGTTTCAGGAGAAAAAAATTTCCTGACATCTGTGTGAAGAGTGGCTGTGATAGTATTGACTATCAAAGATTTTGTACAAAACTCACATTTGTAGGTTCATTTTCACTGATCCTATTAAAGACTCACATTATTCGATTTGATGTTTAGTGTGTGTTAGAAATAAAGTTGGTAGTTAAGAGTGTGATATTTTGGAATAAAGGGGATATTCAGACAGGTTGAAGCTGGAAAGAACATGAGAAATCAGCTGTTCTGTATTCTCACCCTATGTGTCACAATGAGGCAACAGAGATGCACATAGGACAAATGAAACCACAAACAGAGAAAATAGGTAACAATCCACAACTGTAGTGTCCAGTACAATAGCACTATCACAGGTGTCTATCTAAATTTAATGAAATTAAATTGCAGTGAAGTCAAATTATAAATTGTAATTATAATGAAATAAACATTTAGTTCCCTACTTGAACATGTAAAGTGCTCAGTGTGACTAGTAGTTCTCCAATCACACAGCACATACACAGACCAATTTCATCATCCACAATCTGTGGGGTAGTACTGTGCTACTTTTATGAGTGAGATAAGAAAGTAAATTTTAGTTACGAGTAAAAGCATTTCACATTGAAGAAAGAACTTATATATTATTTACCATTAGGACAAGATTTTCCAAATGCATTTCTAAAATTTTGTAGGGTAATTGCTAGCCTATAGAAAATCTACCCCGGCACAAAAGTGTTTCAGAGGGAAAGATTGGGCACAGAATGCAGTTTTACTGATGCATCAAAGCTGCGCATATAATTTTGGAAATGGGATGGAAACCGTTTTAATGTTCCAATTGTCATGCATCTCAGGAGCAATCTAATGCAAATATCTACTACAAAGATTATCCAAAAGAAATGAAATTTAAGTAGACCTTATTTGAAAGGAGAAGTTATAAAATAAGAAACAAAGTAGCAAATATTTTTTTCAAGTGTTTCAAAAGTGAACTTTATAAAAGTTAATGATTTTTCTGCTGGTTTAGAAAGTAAAAAAGTATAAAGTATTTCTCTTCTTTTGACAATTATTTATCAAGTATAAAAAATATGACATTGGTTCTTAAAAGGATGTCATATGGAGAGAAGATATTTGTAAGCTTCTTGGGAACACAGTTTTGATAAATGAGTAGAAACTGGGAAGGGGAAATAACTGAGATTAACAAAAATATCTTTCAGGAGAGTGACATTTGAAAAACCTGAATATTCTACTTTTTTCCTTTTTTTTTTAAGCAAAAGACAACTGAATATGCTCTTGTAGAGTCTGCTCTAAAGCTCCTAAGAAGTCAGCTAGCTACCAAATATTGCTGTCCGATTCATTTCTGTCCATGCATAAAAATACACGAATTTGACTTCTACAAGATCACTCATTGTCATTCCCCCCTTTATTTTTCTCTTTCTAGCCAGTAAAATTGACTATCAATATTCACCAACAGTTTTGGCCTCGATTCTGTGGGACATTCAATATTCAGGGTGCCCTTTCACCAATGCCAAAGGAGGGAATTGATGTGACTTCCACTTTAAAAGTCCTCTCCCACTGTCATTTAAAGAATATTCCCCTTTGTCTTAATTTCACTATATTTTATTTTATTTGGACCTTTATTTCATTTGTGCCCTACACTGAAAATTTCTATTTGCACTTTAATGATTGTTCACTTTTTCTTCATTATTTCCACAGCTTATATCTGATGTAGAGGTTCTCAAGTGCTAGTCCACTAAATTGTTCTCAAAATAAGAAAAATAAGGACCATGCAATTACCATACATGTATTTGGTATGGTATAGGTAGTTGCTTACCAATTTATACCTACATTCTACTGTTAAGTTTTCCATATTATTATGTCATCTAAGTGCAGGAAATGAACAAAGATCACCCTCTTGTTCTCAAAGCAGCCTCCACACAGAGGTAATTAGAAAGATAGCAATCTAAAGTTTAGCCAAATACCAGCAGGGCAAAGCGTTTTCCTAGAATGTGAGTGGTCACAAGCAGTCATTTTCCATGCTGTCCATCTACAATACAAAAGCATCAAGAGACAGCAGTGTTATGGCCTGAAGCATGAAGGCTGCCTGGCCCGATTTAAACAAAAGTTTCAGCCAAGGCCAAAAAGAAACAGGCAGACTTATAAATTGTGATAGGTTCTGTAAATATTAAATAAGGTCTGCACCAAACTATGCATGTTCACCTGCTATGAACCAAGGCCAACTCTGGCAGTCTGGTAGTGCTAGCAGGCTGACTGCCAGATCTTTGGGCTCCGTAGCCATTTACAGCCTGAGGTCCAGGCTCCCTTTCTGATCAGTTTGAATTCAGACTTGAGGTTTGGCTTTCTTCCAAGAGAACTGCAGGGCTAAAGAGACTGTACCTTACACAACATTTTCACTGTCCTGTTCTCATTGTTCCTGGGTTCACACTTTGCCTTTCTCCAATCAATCTAATCTCCAATTAACCCTCCAATTTCTCTCTCCACCACTTGGTTTTCATTATATTTGCTTCTAGGGGGCTGCCCCTCTCTTTTCTCCTACTTATTCCTATTTCTTGCACCCCTTTCCATTTCCTTCTGGTTCAGTCTTCAAGCCTGTCCTTCCCAGATTATTCTCTTATAGGTTACATCCTTTCCTATCCAGTCTTCTGTCCATCAGAGTGTAATGATGGGTGTGGTATCACTGATATCTGTGCTTCTTTCACCTTACTCCATCAGAATTAGATTCTCTCGATCTCGAATATCAAAAAACCCAGGAAATGATTCTAATGGTAGAAATTTCAATCTGGGAAGAATGAGTGCCTTTTTTTTTTTTTTTAATTGAGGTGACATTTATTTACAGACTTTTTTTGTGACTTAGAGGTCAGAATTTCATCCTTCAGGTATTGTTAGCATAGCACTCCCATTAAAACACCTATAGAAGCCATGCATGGTGGCACATGGTGCCGCTGTAAGCGGCAGCCTGGGAAGCTGCGGCTGGGACTGGGGATTGCGGTTCAAGTCCTGCTTGGGGCAACATAGCAAGACCTGGTTCCAGAAAAATAGCTGGATGTGGTGGTGCACAGCTTTAATTCCAGGTACCTGGGAAGCTGAGGCTGGGGATTGCTTGAGTCTGTGGTATCCTGGGTAACGTGAGCTTGCGTTTCCACGGGCAAAATAGTGAGACCTAGACTTGCAAAACAAACAAAAAACACCCATAGACCTCCAGAAAAGCAGATGTCTTCATAGGTGACTGGAAAAGATATTTGAAAGCATTTTCAGTTGATCTGTTGACCAATGTATATTGTTGACCAATATATACAATTTACTGAGTGTTTATAGTATACTGGACACTGCCTTGAGCATCAAAGATACAAGAATCTGAGGAGCTCAAATCTAGTGGACACAAGAGATATGTACATAGAGTCACTGCACACTGTGATAAAAGAGTTAGCAACAGGTACAGGACCTTTCAGTAGCTCCAAAATGATTCTGCTTAGGACAGAGCAGAGGGGCTATTTCAGGGCAAATTTCTAGGGAGGTGATCATGAGCTAAATTTCAAGGACACATGGGGATCAATGAAAGTCAGAGGAAGGACAGAGAGAGATCAGGTCAGTGCAAGAATGAGTGTGAGGGACCCCAAGAGTTGTGTGTGTGTGTGTGTGTGTGTGTGTTTGAGAGAGAGAGAAACAGATAGACAGAGAGAGAAGTGCAGGGCAGAGTAGGAAAGGAAACAAGGAGAGAGAACTGAAAAACAATTCAGTTTGAAGTTGCAAGAGTTAATAAACTGGCAAATTGCTGGAGGGTGGTACAGAGATTTGCACATGCCAGCTCAAGAATGTCACATGCACAGCAATTCTATGAGCAGCCTCCTAGAATGAGAAGGCACCATGCTTCCCATTTATGATACCAAGGAGTCACCTCTTCTCCACAAGATGGTAGTTCCTATTACCTTCTGTTTATGAAGAAAGGAACTGACAGTGGGAGGGGTTAAATAACTTGACCAAGGGCACCCTGTTCGCCTGGGTGGACCCAGGTGAGCAGGGCACACTTGCAAGAATCTTAACACAAATGCTGTATCACAGCCATCTCCCTTCTCATGTATAGGACTCTGTGGGCAGAGTCAGGTTTGGAAAGCCAGAGTGGGAGGGGGGCTCGGGGAGAAGACCTTCCCTTAGCAGTGTTTTCTGCTGCATCTGACTCTAGCTCAGTGTTCCTCAGTCCTGACTGCATAGAGTCATCATCAAGAAGGTATCTGCCTGGGCCTTGGCTCAGAGCTTGGTATTTAACTAGCAACTGAGTATTCACTTTTGAAAGCTTCTTGGGAAATTCTAATGTATAGCCAGAGCTGGTGGGTGTCACTGCTTTTAGACAAGATGTGCGAGGGCTGTCGCTTGCCCATCTCTATCTGGCCCACCAGTCTTTCTTTTCCTCCAGTATCCCAAGTTTACGTGTTTTCATTTCCCTTTAAAATGCACATCACTGTCATAGCTTACATGCTGATATCTTCCACTCTCCAGGTGAACATCCAGGTGAAAAGGTACAGGGTTGGACAAGCTAAGAAAACCCAGAATCTCCTAGAGAGAGGGTCATATCCACGTATGAATGTGATGACATACTAGTTGACTTAGATTGGGGAAAGAGGGTGAGAGAGGCCTGAGAGGTAAGACTTAAACTGGTGAAGGGATTAAGAGATTTAAACCATAAGCTCTTTTTCAGGGTCTCTTACATGGCTGCAGGGGGCCTGGTGGCCCCTGCTGCTCTACTCAAAGAGTGATTATAAATGAGTCCCTCCCTTCAGGAGCATGGAGCATTACAGATTCTAGATTAGATCATGAATCAGATGCTAACCTGGAAATACCTGAGAGAAAAACATTAATTTATTTTAGATGTCAGGAAAGTTAAACCACTTAGGAAAATAGATGGATATCCTGGGAATGTTGGTGGGGTATAGGCTATGACCTGGAACCAGAGACAGGATGACCACAGTCATCCTTTCAAGAAATGGGTAGAATGCTAAGGGAAGAAAGGAGCAGCAGGTGTGTTTGCGAGGTAACAGGTGACTATTAATAACAGAGCCTGAATTAGAACAGATAAGTCAGATGCCTACACCTCTCAACTCTTTCAATGTTCCTTGCCAAGCCCATCTCGCTGCCTGTCCACCTTCCTCCCACATCCTCCTGCCTGATCTTGCTCTTGCCCCTGCCCAGAATGAACTTCTTCAGATATCCCAAAGACTCATTCCATCACCTCCTTCATGTTTCTATTAGAATACTACCTTCTTTGTGTCCTTTGGTTCCCTATTATGTTACCAGAGACAGCACTGTCTCCCCTTTTTTCTGCTTTGTTTTTCTCTATATTACTCACTGTTGTTTCTAATATACCATATGTTCAAATCCCACACATGAAGGCAGAGATATGTTTTTTACTTTTTTTTAATCTAAAATAAAAACCAGCATATAGTAGACACCCAATTCATATTGTTTGAATGAATGAATTAATAAAGTGCAATCCAAGGCAAGCTTTATAATTGCCAAAATAGTTGTCTGGTTCATTAGATTATAAACCTCCAGGAGAGGAATTGTGCTGTTTCTCTCTTACACCTCTCACAACACTTTGTACACAAAAGTTCACGGGTATCTTTTGTATTGAACTGAACTGGACATTAACCTGAAGTCCTATAGCTTTTCGTGAAGGGGCAGTTTGTTTATTTGGCCGGTGGCAACTGTGATGTGCTGCCCTTATTTTATAGTTTTGGCACTGACTCACTTGGGAATACAATTCAAGGAATTTATGGCCACTGAAAAGCTCTGTTTAGTTCAAGAGGAGGTCACTGTAGAATAGTCCTCATTTTATTTGCATAATCCAAGTACTTAAAATCATTTTGGATATTTCATAGATTAAGGCATGGGGCATTTTTCATATTGGCATCTATATTGTTCTGGCCTTTATTTAGTTCTTTTAATTATGGCAGTTACAAAAGTGGTATTTATGGAATGCCAAAAACCCTGGTGTTTTTATGAAGAATTAGTATTGGAGAGAATCGCATTCTTCAATATTTTCCTTCTCAGTCTTATGCATTCAGTGAACATAATGTATTCTGCTGAGGAATGATTACCAAAGTATTTTTTTTCCTAAGTGGATATGTGGATATGATAATATAATGCATCATAGCAATCTTATTTCAATGATTTTTTGGATAATGGCAGTATCTAAAGTGGAAACCTGAGAATTATCTCTTCTTGAATAGGTTATCTGGAAAAGATATTTTCTCCCTTAATGAAAACAATTCCCATCTCTCCCTTTCTTCTCACAAACTCTTTCACAGTTTCCAAGCACAAAAGTAACAGTAAGCCGACTTTAGCTCTTGGATGCTAGGAAATTGTCACTGCATATGAGAAAGTCACTTATTTTTGCTAAAATGATAAGAGAAATATACACCCATGGATGTCACAGAAAAAAGACTTTCCAAAATCTTAGACAAAAAAATGTTTAGTTTCTCATGAAGGATGTACTAAAGGACTGGGTTTTGAACTCTGTGTTGATAAGGAAAATAAATATTAAGTTGGCCATACAGAAAAAGGAAACACAAGACACTGGCAGGAAATTAGGAGATATTTCCTGTGTGACCATTCAAAAATCTCCAAGTTCAGTCTGAACTAGTCTGAGTAGATGCCCTAGGGGAAAGAGTAAGTCTCTAACTCAAGTGCTAATGAGGTAGGTGTTGTTGGAGTCATTCTGCTCCTCCACTTGACTTTCTTTCTTTGTCTGCTTTTTATATTAGATTCTTTTATTTCTACCTCAACTCTCTCTTTTTACCCCTTCCCCATGATTATGTGTCTTTTTGGCATCCAGTGCTTTTGGTGGTAATGATGATAAAAAAGACAGCTAGATCTTTGAGGGAAAAGGTATTTTTAGACTTCATCAATGCACCCGAGTAATAGAGCCCTTAGTTCCCATTTATTCCTCCTGTGGGCCAGGTTCTGTGTTAAAGGTTTTGATAAATTTTTCCTCAATCTTAAAAATAGCGTTACATTTTGTAGATGAGAAAATGGAGGCTCAGAAAGCTGGATACCTAAAACTGTACCAGTAGTAAGTGACAGTAACAAAGGTAACATCCACTTCTGATTTCTAAGCTCATTACATGTCCAAAGGCACATTCATTCACTATTTGACAAGTACATATTGAGCATTTACTATAACCCAGAGCAGAGGCTAGGTAATAAGAAAGGGCAGAGTCACTAATGTCATCAAGTGACAGGCATGGTACCTTCAATTATAGAAGAAAAAATTGTTCTTTCTACCAGCTCACTTTTCAGATTTCCTTTGTTCTCTAAAATAGTGACTCATATAGTAGTAGTACAATTAGAAGCAGAGGGTAGTTAGTATTTGGGTTAATATGACCTTGTCTGCTATTGGTATTAGATTAGCTGCTGTTTAAAATATTGGGATGATGGAAAGGGTAGAGGACTTGATGTTAAAGGAGCTCAGGGAAGACTTAAATGTAAAAGCAGGAGTTAGGTTGGAACATTTTGCATATACTGAACATTTTTCTTTTTTTTTTTTTGCATTCCTCTATGTGCTCCCTGAAGATGACAAAGCTGAAAAATGCCATACTTTACAGTTCTTCAGACCTAACTCTTCTATGTGCTCTTCTGATTAACATCCAGAAAAGGAATATAAAATTCTTTCAGGCCCCACTCTTGGACCAAAGGTGGCCATGAGGCACTCATTTGCACTCTTCCTCTTCTCCACCCCCCACAGCACTATGTGATGCCACAAGGACATAACATTTGCCTTATCACCTAGGCCTTTCACCACTCTTCTTTAAGAAAAACTTTTGTCTTTGCTGATATTACTAAGGTAGCTGTCAGTTTTCAGCTCTCCTTGAATTTTGGTGTTTAACAGCTCAGGCATATGGGGTGTATTTACAACACAGTCAATAGCAGGAGGCAGGCAGATATTGATGAAACCAAAGCAGACACAACAAATAGTTGGAACAGAATTGAGGCAACTAGCGAAGGAGTGTGAGGATGGGGAGTAAAGTGGGAAGGTGGTCTACTGAACTATGATGCAGGATTATAGATGGTTTGGTAGTGAATGGGGTGTGGCGACATAAACCTGAAGAGATGTGAACCTAGTCTTTTGAATTATACGTAGTGTTTTAAAGCAAAGTTATCTCGATAAAAAAATAATGCAATCAGAAAAATTTAAAGGACTCCCATGAGATAATAAAAGAAAGCAGCTGTGAATGTCTATGAAAATCTGAGAATCTGAAACTTTCCCCAATGGTGGACATGGGGGTGAGGTGGGGGGTGATGTATGAGGAAGGCAGAGTAGGGCTTTCAAATCACTTTATTTTCTGGATAGTTCAACATGACTCATCCCAACTACCTTGATTCTGCTTTATGTGGACAGTAACTGAAACATGGTAGGTCAGTGCTCAGAAGCAGAAATTAATTGCTGCACTCACAATGAATGAAGAAATATAAGATTCCTATCCATCTAAAGATTCACACGCTACTACTTATTTTATAACCACAAGGTTGTTAAAAGGGTTGAATGATAGAAGGATAGTAATGATACCTGAGACAAATCAAGTTATAAGTGGTAGCTATTACTTTTGATCATATGGGGATCAAAATGAGATTTGGAAACTGGGTAAGCTACACATGATCTTAATATCACAAGGATACAGAGCTGGGCACCAGGCTTCACTATCTCATTAAATTGTTCTCACTAATGATACCCTGGAAATGTGAGGTTCTTTCTGCTTTCCTTTGAGTCAATCTCCATTTACCCGGCAACCAAGGACAGAAACTGGGGATCATTCTAAATTGCTTCTCTTTTCACTTAAGGATCGAAATGTAATCACAGCCTTGCCATGGATGGCTAAAAACAGCTTGGTGTATTAACTGGAAAATTTTCTCATGTAAATATAGACACTGAACTTGTTCTGCAGCATTTCAGTAAATCAGTGATGAAGAAGTTATTTTTCAGATCTCAAAATTCCATGTAATATTTATAGCTTCTGAATATATTTAAAGCTAAGCACACCACAGATAAGAAAAAGTTCCATAAGGGGAGAAATAAATATGCTAAATGTGTGCAGTATATCTGTCCTACGAGGCTCAAGTACGCTTTCTGCTGTGCTGAGAGTTGGTGAGTGAGAGCTTAGCTGCATTTCCCTGGTTGTACTTTTTAACTATAAAGGAAGGTGATAAATTATGAATGTGCCCCAGCCACCCAAGTATGACAGTTTTAATTTTCATTTTAACAATATGTACAATACCAAATGCATGAAACTAAGGTGGAATGTGACAAGCCAGCAGAGGAGACTTGGAGGGAGAAGCTGAGAAGGTGAGCTCGACCTTCCTGCCCATGAGATCCTGTCCTGCTGACATTGGACAAGTACTGTCACTATTCTCAGCACCGCTCAGAAGATAACTCATATGTTGATTTGTGTGTCAGTTTGTCATGCTAATGCCAGGCCAGAAAATTCTACAGGTTTTCAAATCCTCTGTTATCTGCATAAAACAAACACTTTCTTGTTTCATTTTGTATTTTGCTTTTGTTTTCTATAGCTAGTTTGTTCATGATATTTGACTCTCTTTTCTCTTCCACAAAATAATGCCCTGCCCTTAATGTTTTAAGTCTAGTACAGGCTTCATTTCTCTGCCATCTTTATTTCTTAGGCTTTTCTACCTGGAGCATCACTGTTTAGTTATTTCAAAGGAGATGACCTCCCTCTTTTGTACTGAGTCCATAGAAGATGCTGGGAGGGGCATACCACTTACAGACAGTATACAATTGCAACCAGGGCTTGAATAACTGAAAAAAGTCCAAGTTCAAATAAGATCTCAAGTTTTGGATTGGCAAGTCAATGACAGGAATTAGTAAAATGGAGTAACATCAGACAGGACTGTGTCAACCTTTTTTTTTTTTTTTGTCTGTGCCACTAAAAATCCATTCCATGTGGAGACTCTAACTGCAGTCAATGCACATGTGTCAAAGGGAAATGAAGAGACTGGCAGGAAGGAGGCCTCACTAACAGCAGGAGTGGGTGAAGACCATGGAGCCTCAAAGCCAGATAGAACTGAAACATGGCAACTTTTGAAAATTTTGTCAAGATGAATAATCGTATCACTGATAGGTATGATCATCTTTTAGCCCTTCTAGGCAAAATCATATTATAATAAATGGCATTGCGTGAAAGTATTCAGTGTACAAAAATCATTTCAAAGTCTCAGAAAAGGGGCTAGCATTTAATTTATCTTGTCTATTCCTAGAGTTTTCTAGGAAAGGATAATCCTATGGCTCTTTTATGATGCCTGTTCACTTATGGAGCTAAGGAAGGGGAGGGATGAGTATTGCACAGAATGTGTCATTTCCTTTGAACGGTTTGTAGGTGAAAGTTATCTTTTCATCTCACTCGCTGCTTCCTGCCTTGTGATCAGAGCATCCTCATCTGAAAATAAGGAAAATTTTGACAGAGGAAATTATTTTTTGTTTTTTGAAAGGGGAGTGATATAGTGGTGGCCATGGGAAGCAGCACAGAGACTTAAATAGGGTCACTTACACATGTATATTTCCTGCTTTCAAAGTAGTTGCCACTCATTCTACCTTCCTCATAAATCAGATCCTTCAAATATAAAGTAAAATTTCAGTAGCTGTTAGCTGTTTTTTACTAGTTATGAGGTTCTGGGCAAGTTATATTCATGGTCTATTCCGTAGTTTATTCATCTCTAATAGTGGCAAAATAGTGTTGCACTATGGTAGCACCGGGCTTTCAGTGGTGAACTTACGTTCTCTATACAAATGCTGATTTATAGGGATGCAGACTCAAAATATAAAAAGTTCCAATAAATTTACATAAAATGGTAGTGCCTACTTCACAAGACTATATTGCAAGGTTAAATAAGCAAATATTCCCCAAAATAGAACAATATCTTGCACATAAAAAGCAGTAAATATCTGTCTGAAAAAATATTGATTATCATTGTCAACCACACAAGTCCTGTTCAATGGGCCATCACTGAATATAATTGCCGTCTGATTCCTCTACTAGACGTGTTTCACTTAGAACTTGTCCCTCTCCACAGCAGAATAGGATGTGATCAGCTACGTAGCTCAGCAATGCAAAGGCACCGAGGCATTCCCAGGGGCAGTATGCTCCCCATTCGCCACTCTGCAGCCTGCTTTAGCCTGAGCTGATAGGCACAAAGCTACTCCTGACATGACTGATGATTGATGGTTCAGTAAAACTGCTGTCCTGTACTTTTAGGCTGCAAGACTTTCATTCTGTGTTGGACTACACGTGGTGCTCCCAAACAGTGGCAGGAGGCAATTGAATAACCTCAAACCCAATGCATTTAATGGAATAATTGTATTATTAAGTGGATTTCTCGCCAGCCATGATGCAATTATTGAAATTTCACAAATAAAAGAAGAATTCAAAGAGTTTTGCTTTTACCAAAAATAAATGGATTTGGACTTGGGATTGTCTGGGACAATAATCCTAAAATTTAACACTCCAAAAGTTCCTACAGTCTGACCAAAGATGAACAGAGAAATCTTTGTCCAGAGGCTGCCTACACCCAGCGTATCTACAGCACACCAGCAATAGAAGGCAGAGGTGTTGGGCCCAGGAAGCCTAGGGAGTATCTGAAGCAAGTCCCAACCCTGCTACACGGAAAGGGCAAAGTCTGGGTCATTCAGGAGACCTGCACACTCATCTCAGCTGACGCTTGTTAGCTATGTGATCTGAGCTGCATTTCTGTTTCCTGCTCTGCGAAATGCTAAGAGCTGATATCTGCTTCAATGTGGTATCGTTTGAATGACATGAGCAACCCTTGAACAGCTCCCACGACAGTGCCTGCTGCATCTGGCTGTGTGGTGAATGATCTGTGACACCTTGGCCCAGCGCTTTGCTGGGAGTCAGGGCTTCAAGAGCAGAGCTCTGACAGTTGAAGATTCACCTGTACCTGCAGAGCCTGGACCTGTCAAGCGTGTGCAATTCATTCTCAGGGAAACTACTTATCTGCCCACTTCTTCATTCCAGCTCTTCTACTGTCCACTGTGTTTGTGTCGGAACTGACTATCACTATCTGCCACTTGTCATTATTGATCTTGAGAAGTTTGGCTTTGAACCTAACCTTGTCCTTTTCTTACAAACTGGATTTTTACATTCTATCTCTGTTCCTTCCAGTTCTAGACCTAGGGTTTGGCTCTGTATGTCTAGGATGGTCCTGATAGCACTCTCAGTCCTGGCTTACATAGCTCAAAGGCTAAAGCATGAAACACAACAGGATACCCTTTGCTTCGAGTTTTCATTATCTTTTCAGGGGTAGAGTTTCTTTGTTCCAAAAGAGTCCTTCTCACAGTGCCTTAGTATGCTTCAGTTGCATCTCAGGTGTGATTTACAGTGGTCCCCATGGTAGGTCTGGCCTTCTGGACCTTGGTTCAAGAAGGCAAGGTGGAAATGAAATGACTATGCAGTGTTTGGAATAGCAGGTTCTCAAATCGGAAGACAAGAAAGCTCACATGGAGACCAGGCATCTGCATAACTGGGACAAGGGGCAGTGATGAGAGTGAGGGTGAGGAATATGGATAGGAAATGATGGGTGTCAAAGCAGTAGAGATTAGATGGGAGTAGTTGAGTATGTGGAGCAGGCCAGGCAAGGGCAGTGAAATCACCAATGCAAAAAGATACAGCAGTGCAGTGCAGTCTCAGGCTGTCTGGGAGCTGTGTGTGTGTGTGTGTGTGTGTGTGTGTGTGTGTATGGTGGCCCATGTGAAAGCCCAGGGCTCACCCAAGGAACAAGGTTGTGTGCCAATCACATCCCTCTATGCCGGGATGATCCTTCTGGTAATCCCTACCAGAGCTAAAGTAAAGAATTTATGGAAAGTGACTTTAATTGAACTTTTATCATTATGCCTTATCACCTCTAAACCAGTGGTTGTATTGAAGTGAATTGTTATGAGACCTACTAACAAAATGGATTGAAAGTCTCATCACTTTAATAGAAAAAAAATTGGCAATGAAATTGCCTTGGTGATTTCTACTAAGGTCAATAAAAATGACACAATTTAACTGCTTCTGCATATGCTTCTCTTTGAACTGCAGTTCTATAAGAAGTGGGTCTTGATAATAGACTGATTTTAATGATCAACCATACAGAGAGATAAGGATATTTGAGAGAGACATTTATGAGCCAAAACAAGGTTCTTCTATGTAGATATCGAAACAATTCTGAATGAACTGAATCATTAAAGAAAACAGAAATCTTGCCCCTAAAAGCCTGTAATTATTCCATCCGTAAACCAGGCCCCCCCAAAAGAAAGGGGTATTCACTCCATCTTATCTCAACCTCAGATGCGGTAAAGGAAAGTCATTGCCAAGAGTCATTGACCCTCCCAGAGGGGAAAGCTGGAGGTCTGGAGGCTGAGGGCTGGGGGGCCTCAGGGTTACCCATGGAAACAAGTTCTCCAGTAGAGCAGACATATCTGAAGTTCTCCACTGACAGACTTCCATCGTTAACATGGCCCAGGGTCTGCATGTTTTCCATTATTTCTTCCGAGTGGAAGATTTTATTATAGTTGTCCCATAACTGGGTCTGTGGGGAGATTAAGATAACTTGACCATTTGCTTATAGGTCACCAAAATATAGGAGCAACCATTACTCTTGATGGGCAAGGGGGCACGGGAGTTTGTGTTGGGTGGAAAGACACAGGACATGAAAGCGCATGGATGTTTGGCCACCAAGAGGCACAAAGTCAGGCAGGAAATGCCACAGGCTGTTTTTCCAGGTTTCCTTGCCAGGAGCTGTGGCCACATAACTGAATTCTCACTATCATAACATGAGCTGAAAAGACAGTTGCCACTTCCAAATCATTGACTTAAATGATAGTTGACTGTACTCATGTCCACTCCTCCATGGGTGGGATCACTGGCAGCTTCAATGAATGTGATGAAGGTGATTGAAAATGACATGAAAGAAACCTGGGTTCTGGGATAAATAGGTGCAAAAGAGCCACTCTACCAGCCTGGATGGCTCACTAAATGATAAAGTCAGTGAAGAATAAGCTTGTGTTTCACTTATGTTCCTGTTCTTTGGAATCCTTATAGCAAATATCTCATTCACCCCAATGCATGATATCATCATTTCATAATAATCTGGTATAAGAACAAATCAAAGCACCAGGTCCAGAGTAATGTGAATTTGAAATTTCAATTCTAGGTAACACAAAATCATTTTTTCTAGACATTATAAATTCTTAGGTTAGCAGCTTAGCATGTGAGATACAGCACCACCTTGAAATGTCATGTGAAAAAGGGCAACACACACTGGTTTTGTCTTTAATTGTCAGCTTACAACGAACTTTTAATGATAGCAGTCCTCAAAGGGTTAAAGCATGGTTGCAAATCCTGGTAATTCTGCAGCCTACAGAATCAAGAAAAGACAGGCTTAAAATATGTCTCCTCTTTACTGTTTAGATGACCACGTTAAGTACCAAAAAAATGAGAATATCTATCTTAGGAGGATGGTTTGGTATTCTGGCCTAGTGTTACTTTGAGAGAGGAGACTCTTTTCTGTAGGGAGCAGAGACTGGCTAATTATCTATTTTTTGAGACTGCCTTCAAGTACTCTTGTTGAAAACTAGTCTTTTGCTCATTACTATTACCTAAATCAAATTAATTTAACAACACTTCCAGTGCAATTAACTGCTTGGGATTTCCCTGGAGTTGGTTATAACCTGTACTCTTATTCACACACATGTGAATGTGGAATTCACACAGAGTTAGAAGTCACCCTGTTCATCCCTTAACAAAAAACAGCAGTTAACATAATTTAACATAAAAACAGTACTAAGCTCTTTCAGCTTGCAGTTGTTCACAGTAGAGGATGAGTGTTGTTCAGTGTTTGCCTTTTTAAAGTTTTCTGAATCAGGCAATCTCATAAGCAAACTTATTGAGATCCAGCTGCCCTTTTGAATATTTACTTCATATATAAGTATTTACTTCATATATAAAACATTACACAGGTGCCCTTTACAGAGCAGAGAACCTGGGAAAGCTGTTGCAATTAGATCTTCATATGGAGGACTGGAGTAGAAAGGCCTATTTCATTTTCATTCAGGAGAGATTTTATGAAGAATCTAGGCATTCATAAGCTAAGGGTGTGGTGGGAAAAGGTAAGAGGGGCTTACATTTTATAGTGTATCATGTTTAAAAAAAAAAGCCCAGAGGAGGACTAATATCTGAGTATAGCAGGCTGTATTCAGAGAGAAAGCATTGCCATTTGTAACCATATTTATTTATTCCTTATAAGCAAAGAGGGGGAAAAATCCAGAAAGGACAATCAAAGGTCTTATGTGAATTACACTGGAAAGCCTGTGTTTTGGACATTTTCAAAATTCAAATTATTTTGTTTGTTCATTTTAGTGTAACTAGGAAGATAACCATCCTTAATATCCTTTTATCTTGCACTTTTTACTGCTTTTTAAAAACATGAATTAAAAAGCAGAACATACATATTCTTTCCCTTATACATTTT
This sequence comes from Uropsilus gracilis, assembly GCA_004024945.1. Classification (NCBI taxonomy): domain Eukaryota; kingdom Metazoa; phylum Chordata; class Mammalia; order Eulipotyphla; family Talpidae; genus Uropsilus; species Uropsilus gracilis. The sequence goes on from PVHY01004561.1 coordinate 56,492, forward strand.
AAATGACCATTTTAAAAGTCATTCAAATAAAGGCTAATGCAGATACAATGAAACTAAAAATGTTTATGACATTGTGTAGACCTTACAAATTAACCATGTCCAGTCAGGATTTTTGGTATTGTTTATTCTGGGCAGCATGACTTGACCCACAGAATAGTTATCTGAAACCATGTAATAAAAATCTGTTCTCTAATGGGGTTCTACTGTATTGGTTTTAAGATCAAATGTCAGTGTTTTTTGATCTTTGCTGCTCAGATGTTCTCATTATGTGGAACAGAATTCAGCAGGTGTTTGATTGTTTATCCAGTAAAGGGGAAGGTGAGCTGGGATTAAATTGTTATGACATAGCTTTGTTTTAGCCCTGCTGAGTCTCAGTGAATTTGGAATAATTGTGTTGCTGCAATAGCAATCTTGCTAAGTACAACAGGACATGGAAAAGCTTGGCTCAGAAACTAATGGACTGCAGCTACCATCTGTGGGATTGAAACTAAATGCCTCTAAAAGAAATACTCATAAATGTAACTAGCCATCTTGTTGATTAGCTTTCTGGTGGACAGGATTCCAGTTGCCTAAATGAACTAGCACAACCTCTCTCTAGAAGCCAATAAGTAGGCAAATAACCATTTGCTTCTGAATAAGCATTTACTCAATGAATTCCAGTGTATTCAAAGCCCCTTTGAAAGATGACACTTATAATCAAATTATGTAAAATGTAGAAAATTGTATCAACACTTTGCAAACTGTAAATTAAAAATAGGAAAACATAAGTTCTTGTGCCAGTGTTTATAAGTTCATTCTTTCCAATTCAACACATTTAGCTTTATTCTTATATCCCATTCTCTGCAGCTGATTTCATTCTAAGTTGGCAAGTTCAAATTTATGTTCCTTAATTAATTCAAAATAAAATATCAGTCTTGATTCTCAGTATCAGAAAACAATTTTTTTTAAAAAGAATTTTTCCAAGTGAAAAATTGTGCTTTCCTCAGCTTACTTCTCTGTTACAGTAAACACTAAAATGTTATTCATGGTTCTCAGCACAGCATTCTCTTTTTTTTTTTTGAGACTAGGTCTCGCTATTTTTGCCTGTAAAACCGCAGGTCTCATTGCCTGGGGTACCACAGACTCAAGCAATCCCCAGCCTCAGCTTCCCAGGTAGCTGGGATTACAGGAGCGCACCACCACGCCCAGCTATTTTTTTGGAACTAGGTCTTGCTACGGGCCCCAGGTGGGACTCGAACCGCGATCCCTAGCCCTGGCCGCTTCATAGGCTGAAGCTTATAGGCACAAGCCACGGTGCCTGGCCTCAGCTCAGCATTCTTTATTTATCTATCTCTGCAAATTTTTAAGTTTTTGAAGATATTTTTTCACTGTATTATTTCTTCACTATATTGTCAGGTAGAGACAAAATTTTAGATGATTGAGGAGAATTTCATAGCCAACAAAGATAAAGTTGAACTAGTTTTTAGAAAGACGGAAGATGGTTGAGTTTGAAACACCCAAACAACTCTAAAATTAACTTTTCTCACCTTTCTTCTCAGAGTTTTATCTTGCAGCCCAAGGAAATCCAGAAGTTAAAGTGGAATTTTCTGAAAGTCTGTCAGGTGAGAAGGGTTAACACTGGCTCATTTCTCTGCCTTTGCATGTTTTGTCCCAAGCACCCTGTCCCTTGACTAGTCAGTCAGTCAGTCAGTCAGTCAGTCAGTCAGTCAGTCAGTCAGTCAGTCAGTCAGTCAGTCAGTCAGCCTGATCATCTTAGCTGGAAGGGATAGAGAAACTTGGCAACACACAGTATTTGCTGTGTGGGGTTTCATTCTGTGCTTTGGGTTATTTTAAAATTTTAACCTTTTCTTGAATTACTGAGTCTCCATTTTGAGGTTGAATCTGCCTGGGAACTTGTTGAGCATTTATCTCAGGTTAGTTCTAGTTTCCCCAAATATCTTTTGCTTACTTTAACTCTAGAAGGTGTTAAAGTCTTGCCTCTGACCTCCAGTCAGTGGTGGAGGTCTATGTATTTGCTTAAATATTCCTAGCTGCTCTGTTTAAATGTGTCCATCAAAACATCCTATCACTGCTTGACGTTTATGCAGTGATGATAGAGTGTCTGCTGTCATTCAGATCTATTGAGCTGTGTCTCCTAGTTCTGTCTCTGCAGATATTTCCAGCTAATCTGTATCATCTTGTATGTCCCTTTCTCTTCTATCGGATCAATGACTCAGCTAGCATCAGTCATAATCATTTTAGTAACTATGACCTCAGTCTTTACAACAATCATGAAGGCTGAGCAAAAACAAACCTATTTTGCTAATAAAGAAGCTATGACCTAGAAAGATAAAGAACACTGTACCTTCTTCTCTTTGCTGTTTGGGTCCCATCTGATAGGCATGTTATGGGGGACTCCAGGGCACTGAGTGCACATGGGGTCATCAGGGGGTTTAGTGAGGAGCAGAGAAGAGCATGGGGAGTTTTAATTCCTGGGTCAGCCAGGTGGGAAGAAGCAACAGCAAATTCAGATGCTGAAGTTCTTGGGCCTTAGTCTCTCAATGAATAGGCGGGGTAAGGAGATAGAAATACCTGACTATTAAAGGTTATATCTATAATGGCTCATTTCTTGGCCAGCTCTGACCTTTTTGCAATGTGAGCAGAGACATCTGTGATCGGCTATGCTGCCTGCCCAGGGAATGGAGATGGGAGTGGCAGCTGGCTTATTTTCTGATCCTACTTTTTTTGGTTTCAGGACAAACTGTCCAGCTGGCACTATTCATAAATAAAAGGGAACCCAGAAGAGGAGCAAACTGGTAAAATGTGGACTGGACACATCAAAGTCATACTAATTGTAAACGTGACCTGCTCACTATAGTTGACTAAATTCCTTAAGTAGTTCATGGAGCCCTGCGAGATCAGACCATGCTGCCCCATGAGCTGCATGGCTAACTCAGTAGTTGATCTCTTTCCCTTCCTTTTCCTCTTTTCCTTCCTTGCTAGGAACTTCCCTAGCAAGTCTCTGCCTCAGGCATTTGCTGGTTAAGCTTCCTCTTCCTGAGGTGCATTTACTCAGATGTAAGCAGGTTTAATCCCTGTGGCCTCTGTCAAAGAATATCTCATCAAACTTCCTTCTATAGAACTCCTTCTCCTCTCATTCCTGTAGTACTGGCTACCCACTCAACTCTGCCTTCTTTCTCCCTATATCTGAGAATTTATTTGTTTGCCATTGGCCTTCTTCCTCCCCACCTCCACCCACTTAGAATGTCAGCTCCTGGGGGCACTGATCCAGCACATAAGGGGGCTTCTAAGGGAGTAGTAGGTGTTCAATATATATTTACTGAAAGAATTTATACAAACATTATATAGAATATCTCTCATATACAATATTTTTTCTCACTATATCATGTCTTTTTTAATTAAATGCTAAATTTTGATAATCACTACTTTATCTTATGACTTATTAAAGTACCTCTTTCATTGTCTTCTTCCTTAATCTTAAGTCTGCAGAGATATAAATAATATAGAATAGACTACAAATACAAATAAGGAGTAAAAAAAGAAGAGGATGGCAAAGTGAAACTTCTGGACTCTACTCAAAACTCGGGAAAAGGCAAAAAAAAAAAAAAAAACCCCAAAAAAACACATTATGCTATTATGGAAAAATCTGAGTCTCAGTTCAGGTATTGTTACTTATTCGCTGTGTGGTCAAATGCCTTAATTTCTCTGATTGGTTCCCTCACTGTAAAATGGACATAATTATGGGGTTGATTTCATGACTCTTCATGGAGATTTAAGGAGAAAAGCACACTGGTGTCCTCAGACCAGGTCTGGTCCATGTTCTTATTCCTAATACAGGAGCACTCACACAGGATGTTGGGGACAGGGGAGGTTTGCCTTGCATGGCTTTGCCACAGTTCATGCCAAATGCTCTGCAAAAACAGTTGACTGCTTAGCTCTATCCCCGAAGCAACAATAGTACTGTGAGAAGACATAGTGTTCACGAAAAGAACCATTATATCAGTGCCTAACTGACCTGATGTATTTTTAAAAGGAAAATTCCCAAACATCATCCTTTTAAAATCTCTTCTAAACATGAATCTCACTTACCGTGCCTGGGCTTGGTATAAAATGTGAGAAGAGGCACCTTACATTTATAGATTGAATTGGAAGCAGTGATTTCACAAAGAGTTTGTACAAGCCCCTAAACTAATTCCTTTGCTTTACCCTGGTGCACCAATGGCAACTGCCTGTGGAAACGAATGAGCTGGTCTGGGTGGATGATACTGTAAATAACAGCTCCCAGAAAAAAAATTCTGAGGAAAATTAATTTTCAACAGTGGAACAGAGCAGGGAAAACAGATCTGGGCCTCTCCTGCTTGTGATTTATAACATTGCTCTTTTTAACTCACCATAATGAATCACTGACTTTTCCTCCAGTTTGTTCTCTGGGTTTCACTCTGTATATATGGACATGCAAGGACAGGAACTTCTCATTCGGAATTCTTTTCTCTATGCCTCCAAATCTTCCCCCCTCCCCCAGCATTAACAGAAATCTCCACTAGGAAATTCTCCAGAGGGAATCTCTTCCCTCACCCTATTCTTGCTTCTTCGGTTTCATTAAGATGCAATTTTCTAATAATTGAATTATGGCATTAAAATTCATATTCTTCTAAGGAACATTTTCATGATTCAAAGCTATGTGTCAAAATGAACCCATTAAGAAAAAGGGAAACATGATCAGAAATGATATTTGGTCGCTGTTGCTAAGTTTTAAAATATGAATTTAACAGATTTCAGTACAAACACCTTACTAATATAGTTACACAATGGGCTATTTGGTAATCACAGTTATCTGGAATTTCATTGTCTTAATTAAATTTCAGTAGTATTTGTACCCTGATCTATTCGGTCAACTTCTTAGCAAAATCTCCACAGATGTCCTTATTGTCAAATCTTGTGGTTATACTTCTCAACATCCAGTTTTGTTCATATGTTGGCAGCACCCAACACTACTGACCAGTCAGTCCCTTCTAGAAATATTATACATTGATCAATATGATAGTCATACTCTTGATAATTTCCTATGATCTATGTGACTGCTTCTGAAGGGACAGCATGGAAGAAGGGAAAAACAGGAACCAGGCTTAACAGAAGTAAAAGAAAAGTTTATTTTCTGTGCCCCTGGGTGAGCTTTACGGACCCAGAGGCCGGTGTCTGTGAAGCTGCACAACAGGTGCTGGAGGTGGCTGTCTTTTATTAGGGAGGTAGGTCTTTGTTCCTGGTTGGGGAAGAAAAAGGTGCTGGAAGTCAGAGGTCAGTGGGCTTATGGATGGGAAGACTGTTAGCATTTTTGATGGGTGAGGTAAAGCGCTTATTTTGCATTAATAGGTGAGATTAAGGATTTATTCTGCACCTATGATGACTTTACCTCTGGAGAGTTTATTGCCTGTTAACTGACCATTCATGTTCCTTCTCTGTATCCTTTGAAATTCCTTCTGCCTTGCTCTCAAACATGGCTCTTCCTCAGCATCTGGCTTAAGGTGGGGCAGTCGCCATTTTGTGGATGCACAGGGTTGCTGCAGCCATGTGCTCTTTGGACTAGAGATTGGACTGTGTGGTAAGATTACCAAAGGGTTCCCTGTACCCCTCCGTGACTCTTGTCTAATTTGTTTTTTAATAAATAAATTTGTTTTTGCCTCCCTCTTAAAGTTTATGTGGTCTTGCTACTTCATGCATGGGATGGAAAAAACCTGGTGTGTGGCTAGCTTTAAAAGGCCAGCTGCTCCTCTTTATAAGTTTGGTTAAGCACCCTGTTTTGCCTATTTTCCCACCTGATATCACTTCTACATTCTTTTTTTTTTTTTTTTTCCAATGATTGCCATGCCTAGCCGCCTACTGTTCCATGCTAAATATATGGATGCCACTTTGGATTTCCAAGTGTGATAATTTTGAACTATTTTCTTTTTCCTAGTCTGGCTGCAGAGATCTGCATTTGCAGTACTGTTACTTTTACCCTGTCCAGTCTCTTAGCTGGTCTTTCCACTTTCTATCTTGTTCTCACCCAAGTTGTTCTTCACACTACATCACAGAGTCTTTTTTAACATACAAATCTGATCAAGATACTCAAATTTAGATTTTTTCAAAGGTTTCTCAGTGTGCCTGGGTTGAAGTCCAAAGTTCAGTCCATCAGGTTTAATGGATTAGTCCTTGCTTGCCTGTTTTACATTACCTCTCTCATCTTAACCCTTTTCTCCATGATTAGCTTTCTAAGATGTGGGCTTTCTGAAAATCTCCCAGTCCACTAATGCAGTTTTCTCTGCCTACTGTGTGCTTGTTCCTGTGTATCCCTTATGTCTCTCTCCCTTATCTGGTTAATTGCTATGCATCTGTTAGTGTCAGGGGCAAACAAGTTGCCTCTGCTTTGCAAATCCAGAGTGTTTGAACCTCCCCGTCATGCCTGGAACCACTGCAGTTAAAACTGTCTGTAGACTTGTGAGCCAGAGAGTTCTATGTGCCCAAGGACAGTACCTGAGTTGTTTATGGAAGACTCCCCAAGTCTTGTATACTGTACAGTAGTTATATACTACATTTGTGCATTAATTTGTGGACAAATTAATGAAAGGAAGAATAAAATCTGTTGTCTTCCTGATTGCTTTTACACTATGTCAACTCACAGGCTGGCATTGTTCAGGGCAGCACGAGATGAAAAAGATTATTCGGAGACACAACTGGGTTGGAGCAATAAGAGGTCTAGAGGGACTCTGTCATAAGACTTCCTGTAATGGGAAAGTCATGAGAACTGCAAGTGAAACTGTAAATGCTTCTCACTTTTATTTAGAAGTAGACAAAAGATAATGTTTGAAGAAGGCAGGCAAGCAAGCATGGAATATACAGATGGGTAGGGAATGCAAAGACTCACCATGGTCTGTCTGGGGGACACTGTCTTAGGTTAATCTAAGCTATCATCTAAAGCTACAACTAACATGCTATTTTCTATGTTGTTCCTCATGTGAGGACATTGCCCTGAGGAATTCTCTTAGTTCCCTGTCTGTATTCTAGGTGAAGGAAACAGGACAGTCAAGGTATAGAGCAGATCCACTTTCCTGAAATAGCATGCCTGTCTACCCATAAAGTAAGATCAACAGGATATTATCTTTAGGCAGAAGTTGGAAGAATACACATCTAACTTAAAAAACAAAACAAAACACTGAACATTACTGAGCATCATGCTAAGCACTTCACAAAGGCTAAGTCATTTTGTGCTCATAGTGAGTTATAAGGCAGGAACTAATTTTTCCACATTACAGATGAAGAAAAAACGGTCAAAGAAGATTAATAATTTGGTCAGTCAGCTGGCAGTCATGATTCCACATAACACTCAAACCCCCTCTAAAAAATGTGCGAAATGGATAAATGTGTTCAACAAAAATGCTTTAAACTTGTTTCATAGAAATGTTTTAAAAATGTTTCATAGAAAATACTACAAGGGATGTATATCCCAGTCCATATCCTAATGCAGTGAAACTGACCAAGAACATACTGAAGAGAGGGACTGTTTTGCATTTGACTAATTATTATAATCAGTCTGGCAAAACATGTCCTATATTACTTGGACCAGTATGATTGGGGAAACTAGAATTCTTTCCAGCTTGTTTTGTTTCAGATACTGTTGTTTCATTATTTAGCATAAAATGTGAAAGCTCAAGTTTATTAATAGTCAACTCCAGATGCAAATAATATAATGGAAATCCAAATAGCAGATTCTTACTATCTACCTCTTGCTGAAAACTATGCACTGCTCTCCACTATAAACAAGTACAATATTACAGCACTCTAGTCCTTGAAAAAAAAATCCAGGAATTATTTTCTTCAGCACTCTCCATTTATTTTTAAGCATATGGTCCAAAGGAAAATAACTAGTGAAAGAGATTTCTAGAGCAAAAAGGACTGGTTGAAAGTATCCATAAAAGGTGAATCTTTATCTTAACTCATATTTATTAACTCTCAGAAATATACTCAATAGAAATGCTTTATTTTTCATCAAAAATATTTATGATAATGCAGTTTTATTGCAATAACCCCACACTGCAATAAATTCAGTGATCATCAATAGTAGACTAAGTAAATAAAATATGGTATATTTAAACAATGGAATAGATCATGCAATGATGGTACAAGTTACAACCACATTCAGCTATGTGGATGAATCTCAAAAACATGCTGAGTGAAAGAAGTTATAGCTTTATCATGATTTTATTTATATAAAATAAAAAAAAGCAAGCAAATCTAACCTATTCTGTGATGTTATAAGTCAGAAGAATGATTGCTAGAAGTGGGTAGTTGGTATTGGTAACTAGACGGGGACACAAAGTTGCCTGTTGTCATACTGTTGGTTTCTGTCTTTTGATTTGAATGCTGGTTACACAGGTATGATAACTTTGTGAGAATCCATTGGGTGGTGTATTTACTGTGAGCATTTTTCTGTATATGTGTACTTTATATGTACACTTCCATAAAAATCTCCATTATCCTCACCCAAAAAGAAACTCTAGAACTACCATTGTCAACCTAATACATTATCAGAAATTTTCATGCACAATGGGAAAATTTTATGGAAAGTCGTTAGTCTTACTTCTGCTAAAACTAACATTTGCTTCAGTCATATCAGAAGATAAATAGTTTAATATTGAAAACATTTGCTAACAAATGTGTTTGATGGAAAAACAAAAACCAATATTTTCTTTGACAAGTGTTTGTTGGATTGGGGATAACAAATGTAAAGTGCTACTGAATTTGCTTTTATGCTCAGTTTATTCAAAACTCAGAATTTTGTGGAGTTGTATTCAAAAAACTGTAGGGAAAAAATAATTGTAACAAATAAAGACTGAATGTTGTTAAGCATTTAGCTCTATTCTAGGTAATAATTGATGTGAAGTGGGCATTCAAAGACACTTCCTTTTTTTCTTTTTCTTCTTCTTTTTTTTTTTTTTTTGAGACTAGGTCTCACTATGTTGCCCGGGGTACCACAGACTCAAGCGATCCCCAGCCTCAGTCTCCCAGGTAGCTGGAATTACAGGCATGCACCACCATGCCCAGCCGATTTTTTGTGACTAGGTCTGGCTATGTTGCCCCAGGTGGGTCTCAAATCCTCGAACTCAAGCTATTCCTAGTATCGGCCTCCCTTCCCAGACTGGGATTAAAGGTGCCTGGCCTCAAAAGATACTTTCAAAGTGAATAAAAATAAGGAATATTGAGCATTCTTTTGAGTATTTTTAATCTTTGTCACACAAAGGTAAAATAATTTATTTTTAATGCCCGGTAAATCAGAAATTATTCTTTAGTATTTTAGAAGACATATGGTAGAGAATAAGGACTGAAAAATATCTCCATCATAGTGCTAATGAATATTATTTACAAAAACCATAAATAATGTATGAAACAATACATCACTTAAGATAAAAGTTTTATTAAAGAAAAATTTGAAAATCATTAAAACCCTGGAAAAGTGAGTGAAACTCCTCCCCCCAAACTATATTTACAGAAAAAATTGAGACAGAATTATTACTCTCCCTGGAAGTAATCATATATTCAATTGGTGTCAAGAAAACCTTAGAAAATATTAGCTTTCAGAGCAAAACACTTACAATTTATATTTTCTACTTTTAAGTAATGTATTCTTACTCTGATTCTAAAATCTGTCTAAACCACCATTAACATTTTAAAAGAAAGTTCTGTAGTTCTTACCAAACAGAAATAAATAATACCTGACAACAGCATTAGGTAACATAAACATAAAATTACCTGTTATTAAAAACTGAGCACATTTTTCTCAACGAAATATATTACTCAGCTGTAAAATTGTATGTTTGCGATTCACACTAATGTTTCAACATTATGGTTCAATCTTCTAAAAAGCTGACATGGAAAATAATGGCGTAATAAACTAATTCATCATAATGTGCAAAAGAAACCACTGGAATAAATTGTAATAACCTTTCAAAAACTAGCAGCTTTTAAAAGTATTAATTTCTACTCCAGATAATTGGAAAGGACACCTGGGTGGGTAGGCAATATTTTTTATGGGATTGCTCTGTCAGGAGCTCAGATTGTCTCTGGACTCAGCAAAGATCATTTAGCACTAAATGACAGTGAATCTTGCAAATAGGTCTGCCTAGATGGTGTTTGCCATAAATTACCAAACTCAACTCCCCTCAAGGTCAGCCACACAAGAGGGCAGGTATCAAACGGCCTTCATGAAGACCTAGAGTGGTCCTCAGGTTTCTCATAAATGGACAATAGTTGTGTTGGTTGCCATAAAATCAACTTAATGGATTGACAACATAAATTACCATCAAACTTTGACAACATCCTCCCTAGAAAACAGCTCAAGAATGCTTTTATATCAAAGTGAGGGAAAATGGATAACAATATGTTTTACTCTTTGTTAGATCATAAATATTTTTAACAATGCTAAGTGGGGAATGAATTAATATTAGAGGCCACAATATGCTTTTTCTTGGTGCATTAAAAACAGCATCTAAGTAATATTAAAATGACACTTGCTTTTGAAGTAACTGATACACACACACACACACACATAGTAGTCATGTGACAGAGTGTGTGTCTACATGTGGTGTGTGTGTTCTTCAGGAAGAAGGTTTCATTTGAGTATCTCTATAGGACATAAACAACAAAAAATGTTTATTTTTCTTTTAATCTTATTTTAATCTTACGTAGTGCACTGGATTCGCAAGAAAGGTAGATTCTTGAGCTCTCATACTATCTGGGCTATTTCACTTTCTCTATGACTCAGTTTTTTTTTTTTTTAAATCTATAAAGTAATTATTCCACAAAGATATACTGAAGACAATGGAAGTAACTTTGAAAGGAAGGCATCCTCTGAAACCAAACTCTTAGAAATATCAATATAGTTATGATAATTTACTCTACACAAAGATTTTAAAAGTCATTTTCGTAGAAAATATAACAGTAGCTAAATTAAGAAACTGAAATTTGAAGGTAAGTTAAACATCATTGTTTAGCTGTATTTTCTTTACTCATCTAATTGGCTGCTATCTTGTAACGGCAGTGTCTATTATTATTATGAGAGGAAGCTATATACTTTTAAGGTGTTTTATAATTAGTATCTATTATCTCTTGGAAAGCAGAAATAGTACATTGAGTAAAAGCAAGATTTTCTTTGACTCCAATGATGTCTCAAACCATGAATATTATAGACAATGCTTAATGCACTTTGACACTCTGTGAAACATGTAAGTTTCTAAACAGAATTTAAAGTTGATGTGTTTTGTGACTTTCTCATACCCAATAATCACCTTCTCTCATCTTTCTTTGCACTCTCTTGCATTTATTTCTGTTTTTCTCTACCCTTTGTCATTCTGTCCAGAATCTCATCACCTAAGATCTGAATTATTGCAGTAGTTTCTTTGCTCCTGTTTTCTTTCTACCAATCCATCCTTCCGAGTCCTACCAAATTAATCTTTTTTAAAGTGTTCTTTTAATTGTGTAATTCATCTGCTCAAAATTTTTCAGTGAGTCTGCATCACCTGGAGGCCAAAGGTCAGCATATTAAGCTAGTATCAATGCCTTTGAATAGCTGGCCTCACCTCTTTTTCCAATTTTGCCTTTTCTAGTTCCCCTGCACAAGCCATCAAGGTGCTAAATGCATTTTGCTTCCAGCCCTCCACACAAGCACCATCCTAGCCACTCCCATTCATCCTCTCTGCCTGCTCTCCCTTCCTCTGGAAGGTGTTTTTTAAAAAAAATCATTTCAACCCAGGTCAGCATCTCCACCTTGCAATCAAATGCTCATTTTAGTTTTATATTAAACAATTTATTTCATTGTTACAATGTTATTTAATTTCAGGTTTTTGACTTAATGATTACATACACTTTTCCTTTAATTTGCTTGTAAAGCTTTTTTGCATGAGTTTTTATTATCTGTCATCTCCCTAGAATGAAATTATGAAAATAATTGACAATCGATAGACACTTGTTTAATGAATGAACACACAACACTGCTTAAGGTTTCTCCAAAGATTAGGATGAGATTATACAGTTGTGTTTCTAATTTATATTCCAGAACAGTAATTTATGTATGTGAGAGTTTTCCTCAGTTTAATAATTGTGCTTTATTTTTAAGTTCTTAGTGAAATTCTCACTTAGGAAATACAAACTGAGCAAATTAGATATATGATAAAATCTGATTTTAATCAACATGGACATCATTAGAATAAATAGAAAGTATAGCATATTCATTGAATTAGTACTAAGTCTGAAATATTCTTATTCAGTGATTCCTAAATAATAATACATCATCCTAAGAATACATTCAGAAAAAAAAAAAGGTATGTGTATAGCAGACACACAGTTTCAATTCCAATATTCTGTGGCTAGTACCTGAATTTTGGAGTTTGACAAGATTGGGTGGCAGTTTGGTTTTGTTTTGTACCTGGAGAGCCAAGGTGCATCAGTAACACAGTGTCTATAAACCTCAATGATCTCATAAGGCAAATGGGAATATTAACATCTAATTTACTTGAAAAACTTGTGACAAATGAACTCTTTTAAGCTGTTTATTAGGATAATGAATTTAAAGCTGTTAGGGTACCTAAGGCGGCAAATTTGTGGGTGGTAGTTAATGTTATCATTTTTATTTTGAGAGTTTTTATTTTTCACTTGTTAGCTACCTCTTGTCAATTATGGGGACACTTGGCTTCCAAATAGGGAAAAGGTATGGTGAGCACAAAAGTCTTAAGAGCTATGTTTCTATTGTGGCTCTATTGCCATTTACTATTTTAATCTAGCTTAGCCCCAACTGTGTGAGAGGATTAATGGAAAATACAAAATCTCTCTACAGAGACATTCTGAGGATGAAGAATGTTCTAACTTAATATATCTAATATAGGACAGGCATTCTATTCCAGATATCACAATCTTAAAAGTATTCTCTCAGATGTTATGATCTTATCTTTTGTTGAAGAATCCATGTTTATGAATATTTTTTTAAAAACAGAGGTAAGAAATTTTCCTTTCTCTATTTTGGAGGAAAATTATTTGTTATTAAACAATTATTCTTATTAATTATTAATTCCTATTAATAGTCACAGAGACTTTTAGGTTATAAAATATCTTTCTAATTTAGGACTGTAATCTAAAAATATTCTTCAAATTAGCTATGTGTTGCTTTATTATCTCAATCATTCTTATAACAGATTTTACACTAAGATGTTTAAAATTAAACAAAAATAAACAATAAACTGTAAATATTAAGAAGGTATATCAAGAAAAAATTAAATGTGTCACTGTCATAGGTTTACAGTTCTAGAAAGACTTGACAGTTGAAATTGGCCATAAAAAACTGAGCAATGGATTACAGATTCTTAACTTCAGTGGTAGATCTTGGATTGAAAGTCCTCCGCTGGGAAGGTTTTGACAAATGTCACGTATGAGAGTGGTCTCTGAATTTCTATTTGACTTCTTGTGTACTGTCTATAGTATCTGCATGGTTCTTATTCAGGTTAAAATATAATTAAAAAAATGTGATAAGTAGTTTCTAGAACTCATAAAAAGAACTCATAAATAAATTTGCAAATAGAACACACAAAATGTATTTTTCTTAAATCTAAATACTTGTATCAGGTCATATTCTAAGATTAATAACTTATTATCTAAACACAGTAGGAATGCAATTAAGCACTAAGAAATGGAAAGTATCTCACAGTTTTATGAGATTGAGCTGTTTTTACTATCATAATAACTGCAACACACAGTAAGTCATCAAATACACTTCCCATCAACAACTGCAAGGTCTAAGCCAGACATCAGCCACAACTGGAAGCACTATTCATTCCTTTGAAAAAGTTTAGAAAAGACTGTTTCAAGAAGCAACAGGCTGGAATTCACTCAAGTCCCAAAGGAGCTTCGGGTGCTCAGAAAAGAACACCTCAACTTTCAGAACCATGTATTTAAGGCCAGTCTTACTCTTAGTTCTCTAGATGAGTTCCCCACAATCATGCCAGTGCTAGGAGGCCTAGGGCTCAATATACTAGACTTCCAGTGTTTTGTCGTAAGCCTACTTTTTGGTTTAATGATTATGGCCATTACACCTATATTTAAAAACATGATATAACATAGGGGTAACTACCAATTAGTGAAAACTAAGCAGCACCGTATCAGCATTAGTACTAAAGAGCAATCTTTTCTAGATCAGCACACAGAATGCTTACATACATATGCTACCATTCTTCCACCCTGGTCTTTGGTTATTTTTACTGCTTTGCCTTCCTCTGATTGTGTGCTAGGAATTTCAAATTATTTGGGTACTTCTTAATTATATAGTGTTTACAACTATAATTTATGTTTATAGAGTTTCTGATAATTTCAAAGTCATTTTACAAATAAAATATCTGATCCCCATATGATCCCCACAACATCATTTGAAATCAGGTAAATGAGGAATGAAGAGGTTTTATGATGTGCTTCAGTCACTTGAAATTAATGTAACTGAGTGGCTGTCTCATAACTCTGAATCTGGGCTTCACCCCCTCCATGACTTCATTTTCTTGGTCTTTGGTTTAAACTTGCATTAGGAATTCTTTCTCACCATATCTGTGTTTTCTAAATGTTAATTAAACTATCTGATTTTAGCTTTCTCGCTGGTAAATGGGGGTAACAATACCTTCTTCACAGGCTCACTTTGAGGACTAAATGAAATTACATATGTAAAATAACAAACCTGGGTAAGATAAATGTTTTAAATGTTGGTTCTTCCAGTCTCCTCTGTAATATTTCACCTTTTAGGTTTAAAGAGACTCTTTGAAGTCATTCTGTGATTGTGCTGGGCAAAGAGGGCAGAGTATATTTACTATATCAGTAGAGAGACAAAGTCAATTCAATCAAGGATTTATTACTCATCAACAACATTTCAACACAGTGCTAAGTGCTATAGATACACAAATAAAATTGCAGTAGCTGAGGAATTTTGGCAACAAGAATAAGACTTGCTGATAATTTCCTAGAAAACAGATTCTAAGAAGGGAGAGTCTGTCAAGAATAATAGAAATCTTTGTAAATTCTCAAAAATAATTTTGAATTGAATAAAAGATTTAAAAACTAATAAATATTTTAGTTTAATTTAAAATGGCCTATTCTACCAAGTCTAAACCTCATTATAGATTGCGATATTGTTCAATCTGCATTGCTGCATGGAGAGTAGTATGGAAAAGTCAGTCTCACAGAAAACCTAGGTATGGTTCATAAATATGTTACATGTTTTTCATTTGTTTTTCTTACTTAAATTACTAGATTATAAAACACCCTAGGATGGGAGTAGCCTTTTGTTATTTTCTCCATCTTTCTCCTTCAGTCCTATGAACAGAAATAGTTACTAATTTGAACTTTAGCACCAGATTGAGACCCTTAAAAAAGAATTATAACTTCATCCCACTTGATTAGCCCATAGGAAACGTATTTATAGTCAACTACAAAACTTCACATAAAATTTTTTTAAAAAGAAGCTAACTAATTAAATATCCATGTACTTTGGTTTAAATTTTAATAATACGGGCAAATATATTTCATTATTATCTGGCAACCAGTCACAGGGCACATGCATTGAGGCAACATGTGTCATAAAGTAGTCCAGGGTTTAGGGCAAGACACAGGCTTCCTCTTCTCATAGTTTTTGGTAGTGATATTTAATGGTCATAAAGTTCCTGTGTAAAGAGTAAGGATGATGATTATTTTATATCATTATTGAGAAAATTGGTTGAGATAGGATATTACTATATAGGGTAAATGAATTATTAGGGTTTTGACCCTTTTGCCATTAGTTTTTATGACCAGCACCTGTGGTATTGCACCCGCCCCATGATTGTACACACCTGGGCCCAATATGTATTCACATATAAGTGGGCACACCTGTGTTTAGGAGGGGTGGTTTCACCCTAGGAGAACATCAGAAGGAAAGAGAATGAGAGCATGGAGGAGAGAATCCAAGGAGAATCAGAATTCAACATAGATACCCAAGTGGCTGTTTTTTTCCTGCCTGTTTTCCTCTTTTTCATTATTAAAAATTCTATGAAGATAATTCCAAGGGTTCTGACCTTTTTATCTGTTAGAAGCCATGAATCTACTCAGATTGGGATGGTTACAAAACTCTAGGTAATCATTTTTGAGAATTCAGTATATATCAGGTACGGTCCTATGTTCTTTTTTATTTAACGCATTTAAACTTTACTCACAGAGATGGATATATAATTATTCCTGTTTTAGAGGTAAGAAAATGAAGGCAAAGAAAAACAAAAATCGTTGCCAAGGTCACCCAGCTGGTAGTTGATTGAGCAGGAACTCAAACTCAGGCATCTAATTCCATAGTCTATATTCTTAACCACTTCTCTTGATGCCTCACTCCATCATAGATTTGCAGAGATGTCTATTTCCCTCACCCCAGATTTTGCTATACAAAAATGCAACAAGTCCTGCCTTTCCAGAAATAAACAGTACACTGAGACACAAGATATATACATAACAAGAGAAAAAGCAGTTCATGATCCAAGTTGTCAAGGCTTCCTACAGAAGTTTGGAAAAGAGGTAGTAACAGGGAACTCAATAAAATTTTGTGATATAGATGGAAATTGACTTAGGCCTTGAAGGATAAACAATTAAAATCAGTAAAGAGGAGCTGGAATACTTATTTCAGAAGGGGGGGGAGGGGAGACAGCCAGTGCAAAGGCTTTCTGTGTTCAGGAGAGCAAGCTCAGAGTCAGTGAGAAGGAAGATTACCATATGGCAACATAATCCAGAATGCAGTTTAGAGTCATTCTGTAGGATGATTTAAAAACCCGCTTTTTGTGGGAAAGCCACTGGGCCTTTCTCAGGAGCTTTGCACTTTATGAACATGCTTTGTCTGCTAAGCAATCCATTTAATAAAGGCTGACCAGACAGCCAGTTGCAGCATGGAAGAGGGAATAGAAAATCAGAGAATGGACAGCAAGAGCTCATAGAAGTCTTCAGCACACATACCTACATTCAGACACTTCCCAATGATTCCAGTGCTGATTATCTGCTTGGTGGATATCCCATGGCCTTGTCTCACCTACCAGCTGTCCTTTTGGCTAATTCCCTGCTTGTAGAACCTGGAGATGGAGATAAAATGATTTTCTAATTAGTCTTTTTCCTTTTTTGCTCCACAGTAGTTGTGATTAAAAATTTGTGTGGGAAGGAACAGCATATTAAGGATGATCAGAACATTTCTTTCATTTTTTTCAGAATAATACTTCCAATCCCTTGTTAAATAATTTGCTAATGAAGAGCAGTGCTCACATTTGAGCTTAGCTGAAATACGCTGATTTTCTTTGATCAGAGATGGACATATAAATTGGAGGCTACCAATATTTACTTTCAGATAGTTGTTGTAGCAGATCCTTGATTCTGAGATGACTGCTGAAGTTTTAGGTGTTTAAATCTAGTCTCCTTAAAAACACTGTGTATTGTCAACCTCCAGACTGATCTTTTGACAATCATTTGATGATTCTCCATATTAATGGTTCTTACCTTTGCTATTACTTCAATACATTAAGCAATTGCTGCTGCTCCCTAAGTTGAATAAACAGTACCAGGAAGTCCGAGAAATTCTCTATTCGTAGTGTACATATTTAGCGCTAAAATTTAAGTGTCATTTTGGAAGAAACAGAAAACAGAAAGAAAGGAAAATGGGATAGACTGCAATATAAACAGATGCGTAATGCCAGTTTTCTTAAAGCCATACTTTGTGATTACTTCTAATTACCATTAAAAGTGTATATAACATTTAAATAGAAGCACAATTCCTATGCATCATTATCAGTAATATATATTAATGCTACACATAAAGATTATCTAGTTCAAAATGGCTAGAATTTCCATGTTTTACTTGGGTCAACTGAAAGCAATATATTTAGGGTGTACACATGTGAGCATGTACACACATCTATGCACCCATACATGCACACACACATATTTTAAGAAGTCTTTTAAAGACATCTGTACTCAGATGTTTATTGCACCACTATTTACAATAGCCAGGATATGGAAACAACCCATGCGCTCCCAAACTGATGAACGGTTGAAAAATGTGGTATATTCACACAATGCAATATTATTCTGCAATCAAAACTAACAAATATGACATATTTGTGATAACATGGATGGACCTAGCGGGAATTATATTAGCAGAAATGAGTCACAAAGAAAAAGACAGAAATTGTATGTTCTCACCTATAGATGGAATATAAAAATAACAAACAAAAGGCAAAGAAAAAGTCAAAATAACCAAAAACAGAACTGGGACAAGGAGGTACAGAGGGAGAAGCCAGGGAAGGGAGGAGCCCAAGAAGATTAAAAATGAAGGTTCACAGGTGATAAAGTAGAGGGAAAACCCCAGGGAATGCAATGATATATATATATATGATGTAATATATATTTGTATATATATATATATATATATACACATGCATACATAAATATGTAAACAACAAAATGATCAATAAGAAAGTCTTAAAATTTATACATTTTTAAAAGAAACAATAGGCATAAAGCTTATTTTTGCTCTTCCAAATACAAATTCTTTATTGTATTATTTTTTATTGAGGTAACAAGTCATTACAACATGTATGTATGTGTGCATATATGTAATTTAGTAACATAGGTTTATACATTTATTTTTTAATGTTTGTTATGCCAACCAACAAAGCTCACCATATTCCTTGCTCTCTTCCCCCACTGGTAGCTTTAATTCTACAATCATATTTCCAGCATTAATTTTGTATAAATTTTTATGTTCCTATATTTTGTTTCTTTTTATTTTGCAGGAGTAAAATAGAGTATTTGTCTTCTTCTGACTTATTTCACTTAGCGTAATCCCCTCCATTCATGTTGCAAATGGCAAGATTTTACCTTTTTTAATAGCTGGTAGTTCATTGTGTGTATATATACACACACCTTCACCCACTCGCTTGTCCTTGGGCAAGTAAGTTATTTCAATACTTTGGTTATTATAAATAGTGCTGTAGTGAGCCTAGGTGTGCACATAGGCCTTTGTATTAGTGTTTCTGCATATTTCAGGTAGATGCCTCGGAGTGAGATGTACTGGACATTTAAGTAGATCTATTTTGTAAATAATAATGTATACTCTTGGCTAATAGCCAGTTACAAAAGCTGTATGATTTCTTCTCTGATTAGCACACTTTTATACATCATTTCCAGTTCTTTCACTTTCAATTGCTTAACTTTTCACATCCCCAGTATTGCCCAAAAATTTCTAGAGAAATCAGAGAATAAACAGAAAAAAATGCCAACAGTTACTTCAGACTATGCATACACTGATAGTACCCATATATTAACCAATAAGCTGGCACCATTGTTTGTGAGGAGTCCTTGGCAAGTTCATAGCATGCAGACCTCACTGCAAAACAAAGACTTACTACCCTGCTTCTCAATTTGTTTGATAAACTAGAATTACTTCTAAAGTTCTGAATAGAAATAATTATAATTATGAATAATTAAAATGCTGAACTCAAGAGGGCACTCAACATTCATTACACTAAAGAAAACGTCTCCTAAGGGTAATGCCTACAATTAGTTTTGGCTACAGAAAAAAAATGTGACAATCAGTAATTGCAGGTATTTAGTACAAGGAACAAAACTGGTCTTCAAATCACTCTTTTGCAGTTAGTACAGGTACTCCCCTCTTTTAGACTCTTGACATATACCCTTAATCCAGAACACAGAAAAGCAGTACAAAACAAAAAACCATAATGTCTTTAAAGCTGCAAGTAGACATATTTCAACTTTATCAGCTATACTAATTGAGAAGGTTAAAGTAATAATGATAAATGGTTTAAAAGAGTATTTTAAATTTTTATAAAATTATCAATGTTATTCCTTTTACTTACAGATATTTATTAAGCACCTAGTATATATCAATTTTTCAGCTAACCTAAAGTTACTTTGTACTGTAATAACAGGCCAATGATTATTTTTTAGATATATACATGTTTGAATATCCAATATATTCATACAAATATAGTTTGGTGGATATATTTGTAGTTTATGAAATGAGATACTCAAATTGCTATTTTCTATTGTTGAAGTATTGTAATAAATTAAATTCAAATATTAAATCACAAGATTATTTGAATGTTTCAGACTCTGTTTGATAAAAAACAAAAATTTTCCACAGCACATATCCATTTTCTTTTGCAGTAATATGAACTATTGCAATCACTAAAGTATTTTCTGGACTTTTATACAACTAAAGCAATAGTCAGTTGGAAATAATTTAGCACATTTGAATCAAAGAGGCTATACCAAAGCATATTTTAAAAAAATTCTGATCAATCATGACCCAAGAAAGGGTTATATTTTACTACCTACTTCAGGGGATACATTTTGTCTTTCATTTAAGTGGAGGAAAGAATTCATTAGAAATGTGGTACAAGTGATTTCAGAATGATAAATCTCAAGCTACCAATTCCACTTTTAATGATTAGTTGCTTGAATCATGTATTTAATTAAAATGGTTATTTTAAATGCTTATATTTAATTTAAACATAATTAACTAAACCTTGATGTTACCGCCTCATCCATTTTGAAATTCATTAATTTATAAAATAGCTCAAAAAGTGCCATAAAATTCTAATATTCAAATAAATTAGGGTAAGTTTGCAACTTTTGCTGGCTTCAGTTGTGAGCTATTTTTATTAGGTGTGACTGGTGTTTCTGATATCACTAATATGGAACAGAATCAAATACTGATATGTCAATGATATTTTCTTCATACATATGATGTCATTTTAACTTCCCAGACAATAGTAGTCTAAGGATAAGGTGATGATTACTTAAACTTTAAAGGGATCTAAATTTTGTATATTAAAATTCAACCTTCAAACATTTAGCAGACAGGTCATAAGTATGTAGCAATCAGTGTAATAAGACTTTCTTTGAGTCAGTCTGATAATATAACCAGGAAGTACTTTTAAGGAAATATTCTGATTTAAACCTGTATTTAAACAATGGCATCTATATCACAGGAACTAAGAGATTGGGAAGTAATGTAAAATGATTTTCTCTAGAATACAGAACTTGAGGATTTTCTGAAACGCTGACATGTAGAATAAGTTTCCTGGTGCATGGTATGTGAAACTACACCCATAAGTACTCCGTAAGTCCTGGTGCTAGATGGGAAAGTCTGCTAAACTATGCATGTTTGTTTATTAATGATATTGCTACCACTTATTAAGTACTGAAATATGTTAGGCACTGAACTAAATGCTTAATGAAGTGGTATTATTAGGCCCATTTTATCAATGTACAAAGTGAGGTTTGGGGGAGGTTAGAGCATTGGCCCACGTTCATACAAACAGCAAGTGAAGAAGGCAGGATTTGAAACCTCACTCGTCAATCCTGCACCTTACTGCCCCCAGTTCTCCATCAGAGATCTCAAGAAGGCATGTTCAATTCTGAGTTTCTTATAACCACTACCATCACCACAAAATACTTCTTTTTTGCAAGAATTATGTGAGTTAATTAAATGGTGAATGTAGGACATATGGTTTGACTATCAGTAGGTGAATTCTTTTGCTTCCAATTGAAGTATTCTCTTCTACCAATATCTGTAGAATTTTCAAATACTTTATTAAAACCAGTTTTACTCTCGAAGGAACCTGTAGTTGAGGGTATCTTTTCCTTCTGTTCACTGACATGACCATAAACCATTTGCACTCCCTCCCACACTTTAGGAATTTTAATTCTGAGCAGGCTAGACAATCAGATTCAGTTTACACACCAACTGAACTTGTATAGACTATTTCTCTTCCTTTCACACTAGCACTAGTATGTGGCATTCCAGGATGCCTTTAAGCTATACTGTATCTCAATTACCTCACCTGCCATCTGTTTCTGTTTCTTTCAGTCCTTTGCCTGGTTCCCTAAACAATGAATGATATTTCCACTCAAGAGCTGGATGTAGGTGCATTCTCTGCAAAAAACTGGGTTACAAATATAAATATCCCATTTACTTGGATGAAAATATTATGTAGTGGTCAAAGTCAGTTATCCATTGATTTTCATTTAACAATTCAATACCAAACATTACCATAGTTCTGGCCATCCTCATGATCAGAAGGTTTGGAACCATCACAAAGAAATGATAAAGGAGCGTACTATTTGGGTAGATGTACTCACACATCTGCTTTGTTAATCTTGCTAAGGCCTTTGAATACCATCTGTTTTCAATTTTTTTTTCTGGCTGCCATCTTCCCCAAGGCTAAAAGATTTTAAAATGACTGGAGGGAAAAAAAAAAAAAAAAACTTGAGAAACTAGTTTGAGATTTTAATTCTGTATTTCATCTGCCAGACAGTGAAATGCAGTTAGCGGCAGCAAGTGTTCCTAATAGATAAGGGAATTGTTGCTTCACATATAATTACATTGAGTCCAACGGTAGACATAGCCAGCCTATCATCTTCAGACTATTAGAAGTGCTAGTAAGTTTGAAAAGAATCCATTTTGAGGAGGGTCAGAGTTACTTTTATTTTACTTCAAACCAGGGTTATCATGGAATAAAATTGATAATTCTTTGGGGGGAGCAATTTTTGGAATATAAAAAAGTATTAAAGGGTAAATGAAACTGACTGTTGTGACTGGCAGTAAGTTCAGGCATTTTGTGTTCTTTTGTGTTTGCTTTGAAATGTTAAACAGGTCGGGTTCTTTTTAAAAGAAAACATTTTATTCAGAACATTCTCCCATGAAAGCCTTCTTTGACAAAGTGTCATTTTTTTGATATATTAGTACATGTCTGCCCACATTTTATATTCAAAAAAGGCAAGCAATGTTTTAACAACTTTTGACAAGCATGGGGAATTAAACTTTCACAGAATTGACTCCTAATGTAAAGTTATAGCTTGTTATAGTCTCTACTTGGTACTCCTTTATGGCAGGCCACAATATTTTTAATTACATCAATTTCTGGTTGAAAAAAGTACAAGAAATTAGAGATGAGTACATATAGTAGGGAAACCGCAATATATCAGTAACATGTTTTAGATGTTTAAACTGTGTTTAAAATGTGTTGAGACATTTAAAACATGTTTAAAATGTGTTGAGAAAGAACTACAGATAATGTATTCAATGATTTACAAATGAGGTATGTCAAAGAATTTTCTAGAAAACTAGCAAAGACATCTCAAAGTAATTCAGCTACCTCTAAATGGTTCTTATAAATTACCTACTAAATTATAAATTTCAAAATCAAAATAATCTTCACTTCTTGGCTTTGCTGACTGGAAACTGTACCTGTATGCTCACAGATACAAGTAAACAAGTTGTCCTTTGTTCCTTTGACTATGACCCTGCATGACTGGAGTTCTGATTGCTCTCTAGCCTCATCTGACTGCACTCTGTCCTATCCATGCCAGACTTATTCCTTCCTCCATAGCTTTTTTCAATTCCATGAATACACCAGGTCCTTTTTGACTAAGCTTGGATTTCACTTTTCTCAGAAATAGTTCTCTAAGCATTTTCTCTCAAGGTGTTTTCTAAATCCTGTTTAATGCTACGTTGTCCAATCAAAGTTTCTGTCATATCTTGATGCTACTGTCTCTTACTGTCTATATCCTCAATAGATTGTAAGAACTATGTAGGCGAAAGTCATGTCTATCTTGTTTATCATTAAATATCCATAACTTATACTAGTGCTTGGAATATTCCAGAAACTCTCAAACATTCGATTTTTAAAAGATTAGTGATTCACTTGAGTGAAAATTTTGCATATGACCAATATTTTGTTTCATTTAATGGAAATTCAAAGTGTTATGAATAACTGCTTAAAAATATTAATGTATGTGTGTTGGCACATTAGTGTTAATGTTCCCACTTGATTATTCCATTTTCCTTGAACAACAAGTTTCACATTTCAGTTCAAGAGCTTTCTCATATCATCTTTTTCTACAATGAAAGCACAAGGTAGGTGATGGGAGTCATTGGAGAATGTTAAGTTCTGGAAAACCATGATTGCATCTGAGTTTGACATATAAAGGAGGCAGGAAGAATTTATGGAGAACAAAGTTTGAAAGCTGAAGGTCTTGCTTTGTATCACTGTATCATTATAATCTGATAACTTTAATGGGACACTGTAACTGGAAAAAAAGAAAATGTGAAATCAGTACCTATTAAAAAGCAAGGGAAATGGAGCTGGATAAGAAGGTAGCTTATGAATGGTTTTATTACATAAACAAGAGCTGTGATATTCAATATACTTTTTAAAGGAGCTTTCAGCTAATGAGGATGCTTTGGGTAGCTGAATTATGATTAGGGCAAATTCAGAATCCCTTGCATCTAAATTCAAATAAATAATCAAAGTAAAATTTCATGAGTTGACTTCTTTAGCCCACTCCTAAAATACAGAAGGCATTTATTAAGTATATATATATATGTATATATGTATATATATACACAAAAGCAAGACATAATCTCTTCCATATTTCACAAATGCCTTTGGTTAAGGCAGAAAGGTAGATGGAGTTGGGAGGCTAGGCTATGAGGAAAAGGATACAGAGAGAAGAGGAAGAAATAAATGAAACTCTTACTAAAAAATTGCCACAGTTGTACTTTTCTTCAGTTAAGCTTAAAAATATGATGAGCTCATGGAATGATTTCTTCCATAATAAAAGCACTATAAAAACAATTTTTCTTCTCATATAAATTACTTAATGTAGCTGCCACCCGTTTTACAGATCATAGCTAGCACTGAAGGGCGATCATGTGCAAAATATTCTTTCTCTATACTTTTTAATCTTCAGTATTTATCTTTTTATTCAATTCTTACTTTAAATCTTATTGCAATAATTCACCAGGAACACACATGGAGTTGTTTTCATGGGCTTCCTTCTGGACCTCCCAGGGCCATCATGTACACGGTAACAGAAAACAATTTCAAGGTCAGTAATAATGATAAATAAATTGTAGTATATTATATCGAGTCTCCATCAAAGAAATACATTTATTTTACTTAAGTGTACTTTTATCTCAAGAACTGTTTGTCCTATCCCCTCCTCTTTCCAAAATGCCTCTTGATAGCAATTCTCATTTCAAAAGTGCTTCAAATTGATTCTTAGGAATTTAAGTTCTCCACGCTCTTTTCTGGCAATATGTTTTTTTTTTTTTATCAGATCAGTAAAAACAATGTGAAAACACCTGTCATAGTAATTTCACATGTCTATCATCTACCAAATTATACATAAATGATCTATGGTTGCAATATGGTCCTTGAATGAAGAACTTTTTCAACAGAGACAAACAAATACTTATGAAAACATGCACTGTAAGAGAAATCCACTTGTAGAATTTGTGGAAATTTAGAGTACACACACACACACACACACACACATACACACACCTAGTTAACAGTATATTCATCTTTAATGAATTTTACAACAGGTCTGCCACCAGAAATAGAGTTGAAAGAAAAATAATAGGGCATTTATTGAATGATTACCCAGGGTAGATGATGAAAAAGTCGATATCCTCTCTCCATCCCCCCCCCAACATACTAATTGTTGAATATGTACAGTTTTTTTTATTTTTATTTTTATTTTTTTTTTTGAGACTAGGTCTCACTATTTTTGCCCGTGGAACCGCAGGCTCTCGTTGCCCGGAGTACCACAGACTCAAGCAATCCCCAGCCTCAGCTTCCCAGGTAGCTGGGATGACAGGCGCGCGCCACCACACCCAGCTATTTTTTTGGGAACTAGGTCTCGCTACGGGCCCCAGGCGGGACTCGAACCGCGATCCCTAGCCCCGGCCGCTTCATAGGCTGAAGCTTACAAGCACGAGCCACCGTGCCCGGCCCTGTACAGTTTTTTTTAAAAAGTAGAAACAAAGGCTCTCTGTTATAAATCATTT
Source organism: Uropsilus gracilis (assembly GCA_004024945.1). NCBI lineage: Eukaryota > Metazoa > Chordata > Mammalia > Eulipotyphla > Talpidae > Uropsilus > Uropsilus gracilis. The sequence goes on from PVHY01004561.1 coordinate 82,434, forward strand.
TTTTATGTCCTACATACCAATTGTTCTTGGTGGGCTCAATTTATATGCTAGGAAGAATTGATGTTCTCCAAGATGATACAGTTCTGTGCTGAGAGCTGAGAGTCCTTCTTTAAAGCCTTCTATTCTGTGATTTAGTGAAAAAGCCCTGGCCCATTTCTCATCTCAGTCATCTGTGCACACTTACATTTCCCTCACAACTAAAGCTTGAAAGTGACTTGAATTTTCCTACCCTGCCCCCAACCCACCACCGGCTGTGAACTATAATGCAATTCTACTGCAGTTTGAATGTAAAGTATTATATATTTTAACATCCATATTCAAGAAGGAAAATATACATCAAAATAATGTTTACACTTATTATATAAAAGAATAACATTTGAAATAGCTAGGTCTATTGACATGGGGTTGCAATTTTGCAGGAAATAATATGGCATGAAAGGTAATGGAAAACATATCCTTTGACTCTTTTAAATTCAGCATATTTCAGACTTAAGTCTATAGGAACATAATAACCCAATATTAGAATCACTCCACTATTCCTAAAGGTTTGACATTTTTAAAGAGTGTATGTAATATTCAGGTGGGGATCAAATGGACCTAACCATTCTGCTGCTCTTTTGCAAAGCAGCATGTTCTACGGTAGCGCGGCCAAGGGCAGCAATATCCAACCCTCAGAAGCAATAAAGAACACTCTTAAATGTACCTTATTTCTAAACTACAGTGGCACATTATAGCACTCTTTGTCAGCACTTTATTGGTTTCACAAGAATAAAAACAAACACTGAGGTCTTTACTCTGAAATCCATTTCCAGAATTTATCTTACTAACAAAAGACTTAGTCCTGTGAGATGTGTTCTAGTTAAAAAGGAATTTCTTTCTAAGAGTCTGTTACTAGGAAGGCTATATTTATTTGACACTCAATTTATATATGTGCATTAAAGCGACAAGCTCTGTAAAATCATACCTTTCTATGATACATATGATAATCCCCAAAAGAAGAAAATTTATTAAAGAATATGTTTGCTAAAGCCAGGTAAAACTAATTCCTATTTATATGGAAAGATGTAAAGAACCCCAAACTTTGTTTAAACATGACAAAATTTTGGGGACAAATCCATTTTGCTTTCAGCATTGTTTCTAATACTTACTTATTTACCACAATTGCATGGTCACTGAAATTTTGCAAGAATAGCTTTATGTTTTTCTTTCTTTGATTTTAAGCAAGCAGTGATAAGCTGCTGATATCAGTACTTCCCTTAGTTGTTTTGATTCTTTATTATATTCTTTATTATATAAACATGGATGCAGGTTTTTCTCACAATTAAGGAAAAACAAGGTTTGTTTTCAAAGTGGAAAAAAAAAAACCAGCTTGTTTTACTAAACTGTCACTGCAGTGATGGGTGCTGAAGAATGGAATTTGTCATGTGAAAATGGCTTATTAATCATAACCAAATCCATTTACCAATCAACCATTTACATATAGGTGATGAAAGAATGACAAATACCACAAAAAAGAAGTAAATAACCATGAAGCAAGACAAACTCCACGCTGCAACTATTTATGAAACAATAGTCTACACCTTTTAGCTTGTTTTCTGAATCAAAAGAGAAAAAGCAAAGTTAAATAGAATAAGAGGATACATACCCACAAACCCACATGAGAAGTTTTCCAGAACTGTCCTATACCAAAGCACCTTTCATAAACTTTACAAAGGGGAGCTGGCAAAGGGAAAGGGTTTCTTTCAGAAACTTGTCACTATGAAGCTCTAATCTCCTGACATGTTTTCAAGTCTGTTCTTATTTTTTTAAATTAATAAATAGTTTAATTTTTTTTTTAAGAGACCAGGTCTTGCTATGTTGCCCAGGATTGTCTCAAACCTATGGACTCAAGTGATCCCCAGCCTCAGCCTCCCAGGTCAGGCTGAAATTTTTCAGACAAGGTTAAGAACAGCAAGTGAAATATCACAGGACAATGACTAGATTAAGATATGTGCCTATTTAGACAAAGAAAAGTTTTTTTTAACAGAAAGCCTATCGTTTTAGAGGGGAGAGATGAGGGAGAAGAAAGGCTTTTAGAGAACAAGAGTGACAAAAAGGTGTATAGAATGCAATGTCAAACAATAGTTTTTCATGAATTTTTTGAAAAAGAAATGAGTCATATTTACCATATATGTGACAATTTATTTGATATACCATTTGCTTCTTTTTTTCCCATAGAATTAGCCTATCCCAGGGAAATTGGGGTGAATTGCCAGAATAAAACCTTTTTGGATATGGAACATGGTTGGGGACTCAATAGTCTGTCAACTGGGGGTTCTTGTTGTTAATTCAATAACTCTATCTAGAAACTAAGCTTCACTAAGGTAGGTTTTTTTAATTTTGAATTTCTGTTTTGCTCTGTGCCCTATCTCTAGCATTTATAACCTTTCTTGGCAGATATAAGTCTACAAAAAATATTTAGTGTATGAACAAATAAATAAAGATTAGGTCAGATTTCAAGTTCTCTGACTGATTGATATAAACAGTTGCTTCATTGACATGTTAGCATATGTCAGACACTATACCAAGAAGTAATCATTTAATCCTTACTGTGACTATGAGATAAAAGCATTATTATTTCTACTTTAGGATTAGGCATGAAGTATCAAAGTTATAATGAGAAAATTAAGTACCTTATTTAAAGTCTTAACAACTTGTAGAGAAAAAAGTTTATTCTAGTTTAAGTTCAAAGATTAAACTCTTACTTAATAGACTAAATCCTTATGATTTGATCCTGCTCTGTGAAAGACTGTTCCATCCAGAATTTCAGTCGTATCTGGTATCTGCTCCCTGTTTTCTCTACATTTTTCTGTCTTATGATCTTGTACTGAGCCAGATACAAGTTTTATTTCAACATTCCTGTCTCTTCTGCACATTTCTGCTGTCTTAATTTGGGCTGTCATAACAAACTAATATAGACTGGGAAGCTTTTTTAAAAATCATATATATATATATTTTCCCCCCTGAGATCATTGTATGGCCCAAAGTTTTCCTACCACCATATCACCTGTGAATTGTTATTGTGATCTCTTGTGCTCATCTCTCCCCTAATTTTGTTCTCTCTCCTACCTCCTCCCTTGCTACACGCTTTAGTTCTGTTATCAGTTTGTTTTAACTTCTTCTAATACTGGGAAGTTTAACAACAAAAATTTACTTTCTCACAATTTTGGATGCTGAAATTCTGAATGTAGGGTGCCAGCAGACTGCTTTTAATGAGACTTTTTTTTTTCTGGCTTGCAGACAAGTATTTTCTTGTGTGCTCAACCGACCTACCTCAGTGAGTACAGTGAAGGCAGCTCTTATCATAAGGTCATCAGTCCTTTTGGATTAAGACCTCACCCTCATGATCTCATTTAACTTTATCTCCTAAAAGTTGTACCTCCAAGTGAATTCACACTGGAGCCTAGGGCTTCAAAACATGAATTTATGTGGGGATACAATTCAGTCCATAGCAGGTACCATTCGGATTTGAGCCATCTGAGACAGTAATAACCAAATATATCCTATGCTTTTAATCACATGATTTGCTATCACACTTGTAGAAGTAGCTTTTTTTTTTTTGGTCATTGTTTTGGTTCTTGCCATGTTTTGGCCTCAGTAAATTAGAGATTAAATTATGCTTATATTGGTCAAATATACTGAATTTGAAAATGTATTTAAACTTATCATTCTGAGGATATTTTCCTCCCCCAATAATCTCTTGGAGGTTTCTATCTTTCCAGAGACTTTATTGTGGCCATCCTATGATGAGATAACTCTCATTTACAGAGGAAAAGAGTTTGGGGCTCACACACTTGAGTGCTAACTCTCTTTTTATCTCTGTGACCTGAAAACAGGGTAAAATCCACATTATAATATACATTATTTTTCTAAGTCTATTTAATCATATATATCTCCTGATTCCTAAAGGGAAACTTCATGAATATCATGTGGTCTGATGCAGTTCCCAAAGAGCACCACATCTATGTGACATTTTCCTATCTATAACTTTGAGAAACTCTGTTCTGAGAAGACCACAAGGACAATACACCTCCAAATTATTCCTTGGGATATTCTAAGTATTTATCAGAATTTTCCAATTAGATCTGAGAATCAGAAATGGTATTCTGATCTAGTTATTGCAAAGTTTTCTTACCTCATGGGGTAATACCAAAGCTTTAGACAGTTTCTCTTTAGTAATAACAGCCTTGCTCTCTAAACTTCTATTAAGCTTTTATTAAGGTGGCCATGAATCATATAGAAGGGTACAAATACATGGCATTATGACCTGCACCAAGATTTCAAAACATTGTTGTAGATTTGACCATTGTAGACATGACTGAAATGTCAAAACAGTCCTGATACAGCTCTATGAGCATTTTGAGGGAGAGCTCTTTTTTTTAAGGATAAAAATAGATCTCCTGACTTGAACATTTTTTTCTCAGAGAATTCTGAAATCTTACTATGTGTTTGTGTGTGTGTGTGTGTGTGTGTGTGTGTGTGTGTGTGTATGATCTGTGCTTATGCTGTGCTGAATTTCAAAGTTCCTCTTGGAGGACAGATATTTCTTTATGCTTCATTAGTATAATTGCATCTTAATATACAATAGGGGAGGTTTGCATATAATTAAAATTGGTAAACTATACATATTTTATACTGCAAAGTCATTATTTAAAGTAGAATGAGAATATGTTTAAGCTATATATACCAGTGATAGGCATTTCTTGGGAATATTGCAACAAGATTTTCATACAATTACTGATGAATATAAAATACTTTATAAGGAAGAAATTGATCATTTATAAAGAGCTATGTGACACTAAATTTAGGTAATAATAAAAAGTTAAGGTGGAAAACAATTTTTGTGATTTTCTTTTATCATTGAACCAAGGAAATAAAGATTTCTGTTGCTGAAAAGCACTTTGATAATTAGTCTAATTTGTATTTCTCTAAAAGATTATCCTATATATTCTCTATAATTACAGAGATTTCAAAGGAAGAAACTTGGAGATTGGAGTTCTCATTTTAAATAGCTCTGATGTTAAATAACAGACCTTGGATAGACCACTAAATCTCCTGGAGCTGGAATTTTCTTGCCTGGAAACTGAAAGATTAAGATAAGGATATATGAGTTCTGAAGTTCTTATAGGTCCCCCCCATCTGTGATTCCAGGTGGTTATTCCTATTACTTTACCTAAGAGAGTGCATCTCCATGAACAGAGAAGATTATATAGGTTATTTCAGGTAAATATTATCACAGATACAGTGACTAACCATGTCATTATTAGACTGCTGCTGGTAGCATCCTGCGGTTAGTGACTCCAGAACAAGAGCTGTTACATTCTGTGGTTCCTTATTCTCTGAAGTTCACTACTCATTATGGTCTTGTGCCAGCTCCCGGGATTGGCACCTAACCAACCTGTAAGGTGCCAACATATTACTCTCTCCAAGAAGATTTATTTGATCATCTGCTACACTAAGCCACATATTTTTACATATGGGCTTATAAAATGAGAGGTTTCCATCACAGCATTTAGCACAATTGTGGTAAGTAGTCACTACATATCTTCGTATTTGTATCATATCTGTCTCCCTCTTTTGGGTGCAAGCATCAAGACAACTAAAATTAAGCTAGCTTTGTGTGTGTGTGTGTGGGGGGGAATTTGGTCTTTAATTCAAGGAAATGAACGAACCTATATTAAACATGCAGACTTAATGGGATTCAATCGTGAAAAGAGCAGTTCCCTGTCCATTCCAACACCATTTTCTACTCCCCAGAGGCAACTACTTTTACTTCTAGTTAAATATTTTGGTGCTTTGATTATATGTTGATATCATGTTTGTATTACTTTTCCTTAAATTTTAGTTTTCAGTATTGATTTCTTTCTTGGAAGAAAAGACTAGTTCTCTTTCCACGACACTAACACTTATGCATGCCTCATTCTACCACTTTTAAGTGAACAATGATTATTAGGACTATTATCAATGTATGTAGTGCTATTCTCAGCTGAATCATATATGCGCTATGATTATGTCTCTTCACTTTTGCATAAAATCCCACTTCCAATGAGTTAAAGATTATTTTGCAGTTTCTTGCTATTTCACTCTAGTCTTTTTCTAGTTCTACAACTGTCTTAATTTGTTTAAATATATTAGGTGTTTAGTCAATTTCCTTTTTAAAACAAGGAAAAAATAAAGAAGCTAGCAAATAGCAAAAAACACATAACCTATAAAGGAAAACTTAGGCTCAACTCAGACTTCTCAGAAGAGACACTTAGGGCAAGACAGTGGAGTGAGCTATACAAAAATCTCTAAGATAAAAAGTGCCAGCAAAGGATGCTTTATTCTGCAAAGCTCTTCTTCATCTATGAGAGAAAAATATGGTCCTTCTCATACAAACAAAATCTCCAAAAATTTGCCAAAACCCAAACCCCCTTTCAAGAAACACTAGAAAAAGTCTTAAAATGTAAACCAACAGAAAAAGAATATGAGGAATGTAACAAGGCAATAGATTAAACCACAAAATAAAAGGAATAAATTGCCATGTACAGATTTCCACTTATCAATAATCACACTAAATGTTAATGGACTAAACTCACCAATAAAAAAAAAAGAGTAGCAGAATGAAATTCAAAACAGAATCTGACTTCATGCTGTCTCCAGAAAACACACCTAATTGCTAAAAATTAATGTACATTGAGAGTTGTAAACCTTGGGGTTCTCCCATACCCATTTTGCCCATGTGCCATCATCTTGATCTTTGTGCTTATCTTTCCCTGATTTCCCCATCCCACCTCCTCCTCCCTGTTTTTGGTTTTGTATCATCTTCTTGGTTTTGACTTTTTCTTGATCTTTTTATTGTTTTCCCAATATCCCATATATAAGTGAAACCATCCAGTTTTTATCTTTTTATTTCTAGATTATTTCCACTAGCATGATTCCTTCTAACTCTATCCATGTTGCTACAAATGCCACATTAAATTTATCTTGTATGGTGTTGAAAAACATTTCATTGGTAAATATAAAAAAATTAAAATTAGTCAATTTCCTCCTTTTGGCGATCTCTTAGAATCTTCTTCCTGGTCCCATTCCAATATAGTTACTGCACAGGTCTCATCCTGGGATTCCAGGCTATCTCTTGGATTATGTCCTATATTTTCTGATTCTGTTTGTATTCTACTGTTTTTTTTCTTTTTTCAGTCAAGTATATTCTCTTAAGACTTCTTAGAAAAGCATAGACGTAGAGCAGCATTTTCTGAAGATTGTAAACCTAAAAATATGTGATTGTTGCAGTGTCTAGTCTCACAAATAATCAGCAGCTCTACATGTTATAAATTTTAGATTGTAAATACTTTCCTTCTGATTTTTGGATGCACCTATCTTCTAGATATACAGTATTCTGATATTAATTTTGATTTAAGTCAATCTGTAAAATCTTGATTTTGTTCTGTATTTTCTTAGATTTTATTTTTGTTCCCAGTGTTGCAAAATTTCCTAATATACTGTGGCATATTTTTATTCACTACACTAGCATGGTCCCCTCCTTGTGTTCTTCAATTCTGAGAATATTCCTTTGATGATCTACTCCCTCCCTCTCCATTAAAAATTATTTTTTTCACATTCAGAAGGGGAAATTCTTATTACTCAGAGGTAAGCTCCCTTGATGAATTTTTGAAAACCTTCTCTCTTATTTTCCATCACTTTATATATTTAAAACATTTTTTTAAGCATAGTAAACTTTATTCTCCTTGAACCACAAAATAGTCTTTGGTTGTACAAACATCACTAGTTACAACCCTTTATATTTTTGCTATATTTGCTGGAAGAATGTCTTGGCTTTATCTTTTAACCATTCATTTCATTTCTCACCTCTGCTTTATTATTTTAAATTCCAAGCAGTTTTCTTTTATTCTCTGAACATGTCTCTCTTACAGCACACTCTTCTCATTCCAGGCAAAATCTTATCTTCTCTCTTTATTTAATCTGTTTCCTGCATGATACTGCTGACTGTTTGATCTGTAGGGTAAATTAGATGTCTTCCTGTAAATTAGATGATTCCATGTGTTTGTTCATTGTTGTCCACTCACATTTATGAGTAAAGAGCTTGTGAGCATGCAAGAAATAGGGCAATTGTGCTTTTTTATTCCAGGTTGTTCTGGTTGTTTCCTTAAGTATAGATGATAATCTCCTCAGAGCACAGTGCTTACACTTAGAAGTTCCATTGTGACTGTAGCTGATTCTTTTCATCTTCTACATGTGAATAAGTTTCCAACCCATGTGAGAAAACCTCTGGATTGATCGTATGAAGATGTCAGCACACATTTTAAGATATTAAATATTTTTGGCCATCTCAATGTAAAATTATGTGTGGACCTCTGTGGCTTCTTAGAGCATTGCTATTGTAAAGATATCCTGGAGTTGATGCACTGCATATCTAGACTAGCACTGAATCCTAGTCTTCAATAATGACAAAGAACTTCTTTGTGGTTGATATTGCCATCTGTCCTGGTTTCTACTTAACATGTATATTAGTTGTTTGAATAGATTCTTGGATGGTGAAGGTCACTTTACTGTTGCCCTCTGAGTAAGGGGGTCATCACGAACAGCCACAAACTGCAGCTGTGGCCAAAAAGAAAATGACTTCAACTGTTGACAAATGCTCTTGGTCCAGGCTTAATGGTGGTCTAATAGCATTAAACATAGAGAATATGGGAAAAAGGAAAACATGGACTTACAGAAGGATCCCATTGCATGTCTCCTGACACTATTTTTATAAAAGAAAGTTCTTCAAAATATGTATCTGACACTATTTTTATAAAAGAAAGTTCTTCAAAATATGTATCTGTATACTTTTTTTTTTGTATCTGTATACTTGTTTGTTCTCTCTTACTCCCTCTCAGGTAATTTTTAATCAATTTTTAGTAAAGGAAAATAAACTTAAAATGATTATTGTCATTTTAAAATGAGTATTGTCATACTGCCTTATTGGTTATTAACTGACAAAGGCACATATGTGAAATAGGCTTCTTGTTTTATTAGACATAATTAAATAGGTAGCTGAAATATATGTTTAGGAGCAGAGAAAGCACACATGAAAATCAAATTGTTTGAGATCAGTCTTGAGGCTAGTAATTTCTAGGACTTAAAAATAAAACAATAGGTGTTAACTAAAAGGCAGAGCTTTTATTTTCATTTCTATAGCAGCACTTGGACCTTTTCTTGGCATTTCTAGTATGGTCTCCCCTGACCACCACCACTCAAGGCCCCAGGGACCAGCTTTGAAGCAGACATCCTAATTAGGCTCTTAATTTTCACTAGTAGAATTCAATGCTATTTTCTTTTTTAAAAAATAATTTATTTATATATGTATATTTCAAATGCTATTTTCATTGGTTGATCATAGATACATCATTATCTTGGCAACCCAGGCACTGATATCTCAGGTTCTTCCAAAGGTTGCAAGGTCATAGTTTCAAAAACTCTTGTCAAAACTTTGAAAATTACAAAGGTTGTAATATTTCCATTGGCAAAATCTTTTCCAGAGCAAAAAGTGATACATAATTTTCAATATCTCATAGTAATTTGTACCTTAAGAATAAAAATGTTTTTGAAACTAAATTCAAAATAGAGTTTGTCATGTAGTCCTAGCATAAGAAGTAACAATGAATATTAAATAACAGTGGATGTTATTTTGGGGAAGGGCTTTAAAACTTGGAGACATTTTTTCACAGGGTTATTTTTGTGTATCTTCAATTAGCATAGGAAGAGTATTACAACATTGTTTGAAAGTACTTTTATTGAGAATTATTGTATGCTTGTAGATTTCTTAAGTTTGATGATTGCAAACACTTCATGAGTGAGACACTGTCCTGAGTATTTCAAATGCATGAACTTAATTCTTTTAATTACCTTAAGAGATAGACACTCATTATCATCCCATTTTATAGATAAATTATCTCACAGATATGCTAATATTTTGCCCAATATAGCACTGTTAAATGCAAGAACCTATCTAATTTATATTCCACTTTTTGGTCTGTTTCCTTAAAAAACAATTCAAGGAATCCGAATAGGTTCGGAACGAAGAAATAAAGTTATCATTATACGCGGATGACATGATTCTCTATGTAGAGAACCCAGAAAAATCAACAGAAAAACTGATTGAAATAATAAACCGATTTGGTAAGGTAGCTGGATACAAAATCAACACGCAAAAAATCAACAGCATTCATATATGCAAAGAATCAAAAGGAAGAAGAAATTAGAAAAAACACCCCATTTACCATTACACCAAAGAAAATCAAATACTTGGGAATTAACCTAACAAAAGACGTAAAAGACCTATACAAAGAAAACTATAAAACATTCTTAAAAGAAATAGAAGATGATGTAAAAAAATGGAAAGACATTCCCTGTACATGGATCGGAAAAATCAACATCATCAAAATGG
>PVHY01004562.1:0-92809 GCA_004024945.1 Uropsilus gracilis
AGGAAGGGAGGAAGGGAGGAAGGGAGGAAGGAAGGAAGGAAGGAAGGAAGGAAGGAAGGAAGGAAGGAAGGAAGGAAGGAAGGAAGGAAGGGAAGGAGGGAGGGAGGGAGGGAAGGAGGAAGGGAGGGAGGGAAAAGAGAAAGTTGAAGAGATTTCCTAAAGAAGAAATTAAATAAATAAATAAATGAATAAGCAAACAAACAAATAAATAAATAAATGGGACATGGGGAAACAAAGTTAAGAATATCCTAGAGGACCAGTATGGGGGTGGTGAATAAAGAAAGACCCAAGAAAGAGCAGACATAAGAAAGAAAGACCATAACATCATAATTTGGTTAAACATCAAAGAACTAAAGGATGTGGGCTGCCAATTAAACAGGTCCAGCAAACCAAGCACAGTATGAATTTCAGAAAACTACAGGCAAAAAGAGATGCAACAAGCTGTTAGAGAAAGGAAGTCTCAAAAATACTGGCTGCATACAAAACCAGAAACCAGAACATATCCAGGTCTCAATAGCACTAGTGAAGACCAGAAAACAATGGAACAATACTTTCAAAATTTCGAAGAAAAATGATTTCTAACTTGGGATGTAGCACTCAGTTAGACTACGAACCAAATCTGAGAATAGAAAAATGACATGTTTTGGTATTTAAGATTGCAGGTATTCTCATTCCATGCACCTTTTCTTAAGAAGCTCCTAGAAGATACCATTCCCCAAGCAATATACAGGAAAAACAGGGAAGAGAGGACACCAAAATGACTGCTACAAGAAGTCAACCAGGCCAAAGGAATATAACTAAAGGAATAGATATGTTGAAGGTCATAATCACCAACCCACTGTCATTAAACCTTCTACACTGCTAATATTGTTCTAAATATATTAAATATATGATGATAAAATCTTCAAAAGTAAAACTCAAAAGTAGATCTCTAATATTCATTATGCAGAATCAACAACTATGAACATTTTGGTTGGTTAACATAATCTAACCCCTTTTCTCTATTTTTCTTTGCTTAGGTGTTTTAAAACAAATTCCACATTATATCACTTCACCCCTATATACTCCAGAATCCTTACATACATTACTCATTTTTTAATATCACAATGTTACTGTCATACCAAAAAATTAACAATCTCTTAATATTATCTAATACCCATCCAATAAAAATATTTCTGTAATATCTGAAAATACCTCTTTCCAATTAGACTGCAAGGGCTTGAGCTGTGCCCTCCCTCAAACTTATTTGGAATCCCCAGTTCCTCAGATGTTGATGCATATAGAGATAGGGTCCTTAAAAAGTAACTAAGTTAAAATGTGACAATCATGGTGGGCTCCAATCCAACCTGACTGGTGCCTTTATAAGACTAGATGAGGACACACAGAGACACACTAGGACTGTACTGCACAGAAATATGACCTTGTGAAAAGGCAGAAGAGAGTGGCCATCTGCAAGTGAGGGCAAAACCTCAGAGGAAACCAGTCTTGATCTTGGTACCCAGATATCTGATACCCAGAACTATGAGAAAATATATACCTGTAGTATTAGTTGTCTGGTCTGTAATATTTTATTATGGTAGTCCTTGCAAACTAAAACCTAGACAACCCCAATCAAAATAAAGTTTGGGTATAATTCTTAACTACATTATGCTTTTCATGCCACTGACTTGTTGCAGAAGCCAAGTCAGTTGTTCAACATAATAAATTCATGTTAACTTCCTCAGAGAGTCACTTCATTGTCATCCTTTCCCTCAATTTTCCAATAACTTAGTTTAAAGGCTTGATTAGATTAAAAGGTCAACTTCTAAATGAGACTATTTAATAGATGATACTGCTTCCTCTTTTCAGCCTTATAAAGAATAAAAGGTAAAATTGGTCCATGTTATTTTCTGACTATTTATCTTGACCATGTGCTGATGTTGTATCTATTCTTTGATGTCTGTCTGGGCTAGCAAATGCATTCATTCATCCACAAAAACAGGTTTGCTTTGACCTACTCTTTGAGAGCTGAAGGTAGGCTGTAGAGAGACTAGAATTAGAAAAGACAGAGCAGTTCACTTTCGCTGACTGTATCCTACTGCATGTCCAGTGCCTGGCTCCTACTACAGCTCCATTAGATACCCCAATAGAGGTGAGCCTTGTACTTCCAAGCATTCTCTCACTTTAACTACTGACTTCCTCATTAGGACCTTTTGCAAATCCCAGAGAAGTTACAGCCAGACTATGACCTTGAGTCAATTCAGTTTATCTTTATAAGTTTATCTAATAGTGTTCATTTTTCTTACAAAGTTTTCTGGGACTATAATTGCTTCTTTTATTAAAAAAAAAAAAGACCAAGACCTGACAATACATAGTTCATTAAAATGATGATTAAACAATGAAGACAAGTAAGGAAGTGATCAACAGATGGGCTACTGCTCAGCAATAAAGAAGATGAAATGCTGCCATTTGCAACATATGGATGGACCTCAGACTGAAAAAGACAAACACTGTATGATATTTCACTTATACTTGGTATAAGTATACTTGACAAAAATGAAGAACTAAACTAAACAAAAATAAATTTAGATTATTAATCAAAATTATTAGTTACCGGAAGGGAAAGAGAAATAGATGTGGGTCACAGTGACCCATATTGGGTCGAAACATGTCAACTGTACGACAAAGGTTGAAATTGAACTTTAGTGGGGAACTTATAGTATGTACAGAAATTGATTTATAATGAAATTGACCTTGAAATTATATAATGTAATAATGTAATTTCACTTCAATTAAAAAATTATTTTAGGTCAGGATAATCATTACCTCTGGTGGAAAGGACAGGAAACATGATTGAGGACAGAGGATTACAAGCAGTTTCTTTTTTTTTTTTTTTGAGACTAGGTCTTGCTATTTTTGCCTGTGGAACCGCAGGCTCTCGTTGCCCGGGGTACCACAGACTCAAGCAATCCCCAGCCTCAGCTTCCCAGGTAGCTGGGATGACAGGCGTGCACCACCACGCCCAGCTATTTTTTTTGGAACTAGGTCTCGCTACGGGCCCCAGGCGGGACTCAAACCGTGATCCCTAAGCCCCGGCCGCTTCATAGGCTGAAGCTTACAAGCACGAGCCACCGTGCCCGGCCTACAAGCAGTTTCTAAGGTACCAATAATGTTCAATTTGGTAAAGTGGATACAGTTTTCATTTTGCTCTTCTTTAAGCTGCTAATGCTTATTTAAAGTATTTTTTGGTATGTATTTTTGAATTACCTTCTGTGAATTTTTGAATTACCTGTGTATTTATGAATTCTGTACTTTTCAATTATCTTCATATGAATTATCTTCTGTGAGCTGTCTACTATAGTTAGAACATAGGGTTTAAAAAGTATAGTGAAAAAAGAAAAGACTGAAAATGGGGTTTACTCTGAAGGCAAAGGGGAGCCTCGAGGTGTTCTCTTGGCAGTATCAAAGGGGAAATTTATACCCAAGATCAGCTAAAATGGCTTTCTCATAACCTATCCACCAAGAATAAGAAAATTCTTTTTTTTCCCCTAAGTTACTTAGAGATGAAACATAGAGCATTGTAAGCATCTCACTGGAAAACATGGTAATATGGTTTTGATGTATTTTTCCAGTGAAAGGAGATTTAGTTTGCCCTAGGGAATATGTTTGCCTCAAATTCTTAAGTGGCACAAAGCTGGGAGGGATGCAGAACAAATGTTCCATTTGACAGAATTGGGATATATCTTGGTGAGCTGTAGTGACAGGTCAAATCTAGCCCAATTTATAACAAAACCTACTAATTACTAAGATATATGATGTGTCAAGAATTTAACATAATTTATCTCATTGAATATTCACAACCCCCTGGAAATCAGAGTAATTTGTCCATGGTCACAGAACAAGTCAATAAGAACAATTATTTAAATGTAGATTTTCCGATTCAAGTTTATACTTAGTAAGATTTCCTCAACTATAAGAAATTAATATTTAAAAATGGAATCCTTTTTAGTTCAGTCTTTGACCCTTAGAGATCTGCCACTAATCCCCTCCCCCTTGGGCATATGAGTATCTCAACACCTCAGAAAAATGATTAGAAGAGACGGACTTCCCTCATTAATATGATATTTGGAGTCCCTTTGACAGCTGCCAGGAAACCTCTATCTATTCTTAAGAGAAAGCCTGTAATGAAAGGTGAGCTGTAAAAGAATTCTCTCTGCTACATATTCCCGGCTCAGCTCTGTCTGCCTTCCCATCTGTATTTAAGACTCTGCAAAATTCAAGCTCTATAGTTACATATGGGGATCCCTTATCACAAAGATAGTTGGCAAGACCCTTTTTAGCCAGCCTATTTCTCACCTTCAATTTTCTCTGCTCCTCAAAGTCACTGTGACTTGATGGGTGTGTGTAGCTGAGAGAACAGCACAATCAGCTCCAGAGCACAGTCATAACCGATGGAGCAATGCGAAAGACAGCCAGAGAATTTTAATGAAAACCAGAAAACTCATGGAAGCTAAGCCTAGCTGCAGTCCAAGCCGGCCAGCCCCTCCCACTGCAGCCAAGAATCCGTGAGCCAGCTTCACCCCAAAGAACAGGGAGGAAAATCTATTTTGCATTCAGCAACATCTTTTGGAGCAGGCACTTTCCAGGGTCATTTTGTTGAGAATCAAGGCAAAATGAATTGCAGTAGGACACAGGGACCATGAGAAGCACAGGGTGTGGCAGCAGCAGATCAGAGCCAACAGATTATGAAACAGTCATTAAAAAAAAAAAGGAAAAAAAAAAGGCCTCTTTCCCTCTGCCAACGCTGTCTGAACACAGCTGCATACAAGGCTAGTAAGGAATCTTAACAAGCTTAAAGGGACTGTGTTTCAAATACTGGAGAACCAAAGGATATCTTGAGCACTGACTATGCCTTAGGTCCTCTGATCTCATTCCACCTTTGGGAACTGGGAACTGTAATATGCATGTTACAGGTAAGAACACTGAATCAGGGAGGTTAGAGAACTTGTCCAAGGCACACAGCTGACAAGTGGGAAACCAAGACTCAAAGTTCCATTATTGGTGAGAACATTAGGATTAAACTCAAAATCCTGTCCTGACTAAGAAAAGGAATCATTTACTAAGCATCAGTTATTAACCTGGTGGTAAAGTAAGATTTTTGCCTGTACTTGATCATCTAACCTTCACAGCAACCAGAGAAAGGTCCTTGTTAGTCCCATTTTTGATGAGGTAACAGATTATAGATATTAAAAACTTGGCTACCTAACATATTAAGGTTGTGACATTGCCAGTATTTGAACCTAAGTCTATCAAATTCTAGAGACACCAGATAAAATATTCCCCCCCTGACGATCAGTGGAAGGGAAATTTCTGCCTACTTCTCAGCAGGTAATCTGTGACCCAGGGGTATCTTGCAATCCTCCAGGCACTCTTCAGCAAACACACTTGAATCACTGGCTCCGGAAAGGTTTCATTCAATAGATGGTGGGATCTGTTAACACCGTATGTGTAAAGGAGATGGCTGGCACCAAGATCCTGAGCCACCTGTCATTACAGAAGCCAATAGCACCCTTCTGTGGGTTCTGCTCCACAGACCCATACACCTCACAGCAAACACTCCCACCTCCCTCCCAACAGCTCACAGGACTATCTGTATTCTTAACAAGAGACCACATGCCTCCTTTTAGAGCAACATGATTTCCCAGGGGAAATGACTGTCTAGACAGAGCTTCCCAATTCATCTTTACAGGGAGGGCCATGCAATGTTAGGTTTGCTCATTTAGTTTGGGGGTTCTGTGTCTAACATCCCAGTAAAGATTCTGGGTTTGGCATCTCTGGGTTATTATACTTATTATCACTCAGAATAACTGATACTCGAGTAGAGAACTGTCTTTCCAGATAGGCAAGTGCCACTTATAGGAAATCACAGGCCTTGTAACACCCAGCTTGTGGATCACACACACATGGGCACAGCACACAATTCTACAGTACCTTCAGCATGTGTTGAAGCTTGACAGAACTCTTCTCACATATTCAGAATTAGACATGGGGCTCTGAGGTGAAATGAGTACCCAATACCTGTCAGCTACTGTGGCAGGTATATTCACAGATGATATCAATTAATTTCCACAACAATCTGTGAGGTAGAAGAAGTAACTGAAGCCTGGAGAGGTAAATTAATTTGCCCAGAGTCATACAAGAAGTAATAAAGCTCAGATTCAAATCCATTTTAATATAACTCCAACACCTTACATTCAGTTTATCATGAGTTCATTCACTTCTTCCTCAGATACTTATTAAACACCTTCTATAGGCAGTTACTATAGTAAAGGACACAACTGCCAATGTGACAGTTTAGGTACAGTGACCAAAAAAACTTTCCTTCTCATGAGGAGAAAACAACCCAATCTAGAAGATAGTATAAATGATTAAGTTAGGGCTTTTAATGAGCTATTGGAACAGACCTCTCTGGGGAAGTGGCACATGAACTGAGTTTGAAAGATGAGAATGGACCAGTCATTTGCTAAACTAAGATGGAGTACAGACAGAAAGAATAAGCACAAGGATCAGTTTCAGGAAAACATTTGGTATATGAACATAAAGGACATTAGGGAACAAGGCTGATAAAGGACTTTAAGGAACACCGCAGTGAAAAAGAAGGAACTTTGAGGCAGAGCCTTGTTGGCCACAGAAAAGAGTTTGGATTTTGTTGTAAGAACAATGGGAAATCAACGAAAGATTTAAATTAGGTGAGCAGCATGATCTGATTCGTGCATTAAAGAGATAATTGTGATTTTTACCACACCAAGGAGGAAGTGCAGGGAAGGAGTAGAGATCAAAATCAGGAGAGATATAAAGGTAGCCTGGACCACAGTGATGGTAGATGTGGATTTCATATTTGGAGATAGGACTGAAAAGGCTTGCTGCTGATGGACTATTTGTATGGGGAAAGGAACAAACTGGTAGGATCCTAGCTTTATCAAATAGGAGGTGATGATGTTATGTATTATAATAAAGCCTGGCAGAAAAGCAAAGTTTTCATGAGATAGCTATGCTTTTTATTCTATGACCAAGTCAAGAAGGAAGTACAACTGTAAATCAAAATTGCTGGACCTGGGGAAGAAGTCTTTGAGTGAAACAGAAGAATAAACAGCATGATTCTAATAGGGTGCATTAGGAAAACAAGGCTTCCACTTACTTCTTGTGGCCACCTCTCATTACAAAATCAAAGCCAACGGATGGAAGGAAGACAGAGACAAAGGAGAAGGAAGCTTAGTGTTATGGAAACACTGCCTATGGTCAGAGCTGTGGAAAGCAGAATTAGCTGCCTCAGGCTGATGATGACTTCCCTGTCATTCCCTGACCTCTTAGTCATTTGGGTGGACAAATCCATTTCAAGCTAAAATCCCTCTAAACCACAGAAGAATTCTAGAATTTTAGAATAAAACCTTAAGTAATCTACCTTTAGGACTGGAGTTTTCCTACTAGGTCAGAGTTTTCTTGGTATGACCCATGTTTCAGAAAGCAAATGAGAATAGTATTAGTTTATTTCAGTCACCATGAAAACTTCATTCTCAAGTGTCAAAGCTGAAGAGCTTTGGTATAGGTAAAAAGCACAAGCTATAAAATCAAATTCCCAAGCTGGGCATGGTGGTGCGTGCCTGTAAGTGACCGTGACAGCTTATGGAGTTGTGGCTGGGACTGGGGATCATGGTTCAAGTTCTGCCCAGGGCAACAGAGCGAGACCTAGTCCCCCCTCCCAAAAAAAAAAGTTGGGCAAAAAAAAAAAAAGTTGCGCCTATAATCCCAGCTACCTAGGAAGCTGAGGCTGGGGATCGCTTGAGTTCGTGTGTACCATGGGCAATGTGAGCCTGCAGTTCCATGGTAAAAAAAAGAAAGACCTAGTCTCAAAAAAAAAAAAAAAATACTAACTATGTGATTTTTGGCAGTTATTTAAATCATCTAAGTCTCAGTTTCTCTGGGACAAATGGAAAAGAAACAAGACAATTCCTAATTCAGGATGTTTATTGTAAGGACCAGTCAGTACAACATATTATAGTAAGAACAATGATAGTTAGCATTTATTGAGCTGTATTAAAATACAATGTGAGTAAATGTACTCTGTGAATTTCTTTCAACTAATCCTTACAACCCAGAGGACAGACACTTATTATTATCTCTGTTTTAAAAACTAAGAAACAAATATATTTAGATTAAGAGTTATATAACTAGTAATAGATGTTTAAATTAGGAAAAAATAAACTCCTTCGAGATTGAAAGAAAAATACTCTTAGAAAATTTGAAAGCATTCAAACTACTGTTTTAACAATTCCATTTACTAGCTAGACAGTTAATAAATATTAAATACACAAATTAATAACTGAATGTATGATTCCAACAAACATCTATTGAGTTCCTACTAGGTACAGTAACAAAGAACAAGAGTTATAGCAAATTTACATCAATTTAATTGAGACACTGCCATTAAACCTCAAACAGTGAATTGCAGATGAACTGCCAACATGATCCATAATCCATGAAAAAAAGTCCTAGAGTTACTGTTGTTTTTCCTTTGGGAAGCTAAAACTGTTAGATGCTCAGAGCAGTAGGTAGAAGCCTAAGAGCACAGGATGACCAGAAGTCAAAAGAGTCAGCAAGGTGGCTAAGATTTCCAAAAAAGCAGAGAGATCTAAGAGAAAAAAGGCTATGATCTCAGAGTGAAAGGAGGGTGGGCTGACTTACAAGCATGAATTTGCTGATAAACTAGGACTGTGGAGAATGAAACCAAGTCTCAAAGGACATGGGGAAATAGGTTAAGATGAAGAGAAGGCCACCTAAGAGTAGAAAGTGAGGAGCAGGAGCCGAAAGAAAAGGAGAAACTGCAGGAGAAACTGGAAGATACAGGAGTTGCAAGAAATAGGAGGACTAAACTCTAGGAAGTTAAAAGTAGTAGGATAGAATGCAGACGGGAAGGTTTTACATTGGGGAAAAGTCACCTTCTGCTCTAAGTCAGGAATGTAAAAGAGACTTAAGCATGGACAAAGAAAGTAACATAAAAAATTACTCTGAATCAAGCTGGATGAATACAGAGAGTGATCCAATTAGACATCATCTTAAGTTTGAAATGATTCAGATTTTCCTGGACCACTCATACATTAGTATTGAAAAGGACAACCATCATTTAGATATGTTTTAATCAGATTTACTGAGATGTACTTACATTCAGCTTCTTAATATGATGCTGGCTACCTCGATGTGCTCAGTTAGAAATCTTCAGTAAACTATTCACTTAAAATATATATGCTTTTCTGTATGTGTAATGAGTTTTTATAAACCAATCATCAGCCTAGACTCAGTATTCCTGTACTTTTTGTTCAGTTTTTTAAAAAGTTAATCAACCTCAAAACTATACATTACTTTAGACAACACCATTTAGCATTTTGAATTAGTGACAGTACTAAATTCAGTACTAGATACACAGGAAATTATCTAGTAAGTATATATTGGTATGAATGAAAGAACACTAATACAAAATGCCCAGGCTTAATACAATCTATCTCCAGGGAATGAACTTTAAGACTGCAAAATCTGGCAGACCCTCCTTTAGCAAAGTGATTGCACTGATCATCACCAATAAGGGAATAAACATTATGTATCTTCCTGTGAAGCAATGGAAAGTATACAATATCAGTATTTAGAAGGCTTATCAAAATATTTAATATAATTATGGAGAAAAAAATAGATTCAGAAGGTGAAATGTTCTTAAGAAAACACCCCTGGAATTTTAAAAATATCAATGCCATAAAACACAACAGAGAAAAGGAGACAAACAGATTAAGACACTTTTTAAAAAGAGACTAAAGATACATATCTAAATGCAATGCATAATGCTTGATTGGAGTATGGATTAAAAATAAACCAATAGCTATTAGCACTCTAAAAATGAACATTTTTATATTATTTGAACAAATATGACAAGTGTGTTAGGTTGCCAGCAAAAAACAGCTGCGATTGTTCACACCCTTGTATCAACACCCCCAAGCAATATGACTTTGCTGCTCCTCCCATTCAGAGGAACTTTATGGCTTATCTTGGCAAAAAGATGGCAACTGAAATTATGCTGTGCCAGTTCCAAACCTGGGATACAAAAGGTTTTGCACATTTGCACAGTCTCCTGGAATCTGTGCCATGGGAACAGCCCTGGGCTATCCTGCTGGAGGATGAGCCACTCTCTGGAACAGAAACAAGCTGTCCAACTGAGGCCAACTGAGACCAGCCAGTCCCTAGTGAAGGTAGAAGTTGATTGCAGACACTGAGGGGCCCAGCCAACATCAGCTGAAGCTAATCTACATTAAAACCATGCAGGTGACCCACAGAAATACAAGCATTAATAAATGATAATTATTTTCAACCACAAAGTTTTGGCACAGTTTGTTATACAGAATAAGATAACTGAAAGGGAGATTTAACTAGACTTCATTAAACAATATTATGAAATCAATGATAAATTTCCAGGACATGAAATAGTATTGTGGTTCTGTAAAGTTCTTGTACACATAAATACTAAAATATTTAGAGATAAAGTAGCAGAGTATCTTCTCCCATGAAATTTAAATCTGCATATCAAGAGAAAGCTGCTAGTAATTGGTAAATCTAAGAGTTTCTGAGTGTTCTTTGTACTAATCTATAGACTTGATATTTTTCAAAATAAAGTTAGAAAGTTAATATCACCATCATATGGGGATATTACATATTTATCTGGCATAAATTACCACCTAATGAACAGATTCATCTCATTTTTCTTTCCCATCCTACATTTCTTACCCTCTAACCACCACTTTTTTTTTGTCCACATGACCACCCCCTGCCAGCAGCTCACCCAGAAAGATGCTCACCACTACAGCAGACTGGACATTCTGGGGTTCTACAGACTGGCCCCAACCTCCTGAGAGATCCTACCCGGTTTTACTGAAGGCAAGTACTGCTGCTAAAGGAGAGGTGGACTGGACATAAACTAAGGTAAACCAGGGCATATACCCTGATGCTATTATTTTTTTAAAAGATTAATTAATGAATAAAATGTTCAAAAATATTATTAATAGCATGCAATCACTAATACTTTTCCCTAAGATAATCAGGGGGAACAATGTGTCAGGTTGACTGGAACCTGAAAAGAAAAAACTTTCACAAGAAATATAGGCAGGTTTTTGAATTATTTGTATTAGAAAACAAATATTCATGAGTGTCTCTATTTTAAGGAATTTCTCAAATGCTTACTAATGAGAAGAGTATCTTGTATTACATCTCTTCCCCCCCAATCCCTCAAATTTCTTACCAATAGAGCTATAATTTGTTTTTTTTCCAACCTAATGAAAGCTTTCTTTATTTAACTTGAATTTTTTGTCAAGTGATATGCAGCAATTATTAATGCTATGTACTGCCTTCCACAAACCAACCCAAGAGTGTATGTTCAAAGGATGTAGTTTCTAAGCTGAAATCCAAGGATTTTGGTTTTATTATGTGATATAGGGAAACGCTGCTTACAATAAATGGCAAAGTCCATACTATTCTTTATATATATATAAAATATGTATGCATGTTATATAGGTAGAGGTATTTTTTAAAACAATCTCTACAAAGCAGTTAAATTGTCTTTAGTTTCAAAATATACCAATCAAGAAATTTCATGTATTAACTTTGTCAGGTGAGAAAAACTTTCAACTTTTACAAGAAACCAAAGAAAACATCACAAGGCACTATAAAACTGAGTCAGTTTTTCTCATCTGTCAGAACTGAAAAATTAATGCAGCAAAGATATTTTAGATATTATTTGGCTCAAAGTCAACTTCATACCCAATTTTTCTTATAAAATCCTTCAATTCTCAAATCCACACACCCCAGCTTGCCTCAGACTCATTTGAAACTAAGCTTTAAATTGGAATGGTTATGTAAAAGGGAGAAGGTAGCATATGTAGAGAGAATCTTCTAGTTATCACCACAAATTTCATCAGATTCAGAGAAACCAAACAGGCTGCCACACTTTCAGGGCAACTTTGATGTTCAAGGAGAATTCTAATTTGCACATTAATTCCCAAACTGTTCAGTGACATTGTAAGGAGTGCTGCAGAGCAATAAGTCTTCCTGGCTGATATCTGCATATTAGCACATATGGTAAAAGGACTAAACATCAGAAGACATGGACATGACTCTTGTTCAGTCACCAGTTCCCATTCTCTGATTCCTAAGAGTATCAGTTGCTTAATGAAGACTGAAGTATTGATTCATTCAGCATGAGAACATTCATTAAGCATTTTTATAAGCAAAGTGCAGAAGTGGGAGAAACAAACAAAAGGTACATGGCCCCTGCCCACAAAGACAATGGAGGAAAGTGCGATTGAAGCACTTAGACAAGCGGGAGTTAAGGGCTCTGAGCAGGTTTAACACTTGAACCTGAACTTGAATCCTAGCTACTGTGGCTCATTGAGCTTAGGCAAGCTATACTTAATTTCTTCAAATTTAGCTTCTTCGGCTGTAAATAGGGATGATAATCCTACTCATTCCAGAGTGTTTATCAGAATAAAATAATACATATTGCTATACCTGTTTATAATCTTTCATTAAGTTTTGCCTATGATTATCACTCTTATTAACTTCTGGTTAGACCAGATATCTTTAATTTCCTCCATAACTCTAAGAGACTATGAATGAGCTGTGTGATCCAGAGCAAGAAATTTAACATCACTCTACCTGTTTAATGAAAAGGAATCATTAAATGATCTCTAAAATCCAATTCCAGTTCTAAAGTACTAAAGACTCTGAGATTGATCTTATGTGATTTCACATACATCTCAGGCCACTACTTAAATTAACTGCTACAACAAAGCAACTGCCAAATAAACCACCTTTCTCTTGTGGCCATTTGAACCTTTTTTAATTTCAGTTCCTTTAATCTCATAACCCATTTGTATATATCCACAAGGTATCATCCGCAAAGGGAAAAACAAGTGAGTAAAGGGAAAGTCAGATCCTTGTTCCCTTCCTTTAGACTTGGTGGTAACTTCCAAAGCACAAGTGGAGGAGGTGCACTGCATGAATAAAGTCATTTAGTCAGTGACAGTAGTATCCCCCACACCGAGGGAGGCAACCCTTTCTGTGTGTCCCCCCCCCTTTCCCTGCCTATGCCACTTTTCACAGGGCCCTGTTATTTCAGCACCAACTGCTAAACTGAGGGCTAATTTGTCATGCTCACTTGGCACCCTCAAGTCAAGGACAGTACCTGCAATGTGGTAGGCATCTAAAGACTTACAAGTCACACTACCTTAGTAGTACCAAATCTGTACCAAATCTACTAAGTACTTAGTACCAAATCTGTGTATCTGCAAAGTGATTTGGAAGTCTGAGGTGTACTCATGAACCTCTGGGAAACTTTTAATGCGGATCAACAATTTGGTAGCATCAAAACTTTGCTTTGCAACCTGGGATGGGGATGAATTAGATGAGGGTGGTACTATGGTCACTATGACTTATGGGCCAAATCCAGTCTCTATAGAAAGGGTTTACATTTTTCAATGATTTTTAAGCAAATGAAGAATAACAAGAGATGGATATGGCCCCCAAAGCTAGTGCATTTACATTTTAGTTCTTCCCAGGAACAGATTGCTGACTGTATTAGATGACTGCTAGGGTGCCTTTAAATCCTGAAATGTAAATATTCTAATTCTGTTGCATTTCCTTGAGCATTCTGATTCTGGCTCTTTGTACAATCTATTCCCAAGTCTGAAACAATAAAGAAGCAGGCAGAAACTCAACTATTTATTTAATTGAATAAACAAATTTAGCATTAACAATCTTAACAACAAAATACCCCACCAAGAGGGTAAATTGGGTCAATGTATATCAAATGTCCACCTACTAAATACCCCCAGGATTGATTTTCCACAATGAAGGGAACACTCAGTTCTACTGGCACACTGGATGACAGCAACGCCTGCAGGGCCAGAGCTCAGATAACAAGGATTAAGGCTCACCTTGTTCCAGCAAATAAAAGATACATTTATCCATCCACTGAACAAACCCCTTGGGCAAATTATAAAGGTATCTAAAAGCAACTATCAGAGACACAGATCATCTGAACAGATAACCTTAATAGCCATAGACCCAGGAGAATAAATCTCATTCATAATGAGGCATATAGAAAAAACTACTTGCAACATTGTTTCTTTTTACCTATGTTATTAAGAATATATAATGCCAAAACAAGGAAATCAAACACCTATGTCAGAATAGCAAGCCAAGGAAATATATGATCTTATTAACACTAATGGAAGTTGGAGCAAGGTAAAGAGAAAATAAAGCTTCCTGTCTCCATTCTCACTACACATCCTTTTCCAAAATAAACAGCCAGCAATTATTCTTTTAATGTTCTTCCTCTGAACACTAATAAATCACTCCTAGGTATATATATACCTCTTGGTGGTGCTTTGTTTTCCCCTCTTTTCTTTTTTCTTCCTCTTTCTGTATGTCTACAGATACTTCTCTTAAAGGGGGATAGGAATACTTTTCTGCCATCCCACAATCAACCACCTCCAGGGCAAATCCAGGCAACCCAGGGCATGTACTTGACTGTCAAGACTGTCCCTCAGAGAAGTGATCCAGAGACTTCTTTACTGTCTTCTTTACTTCTCTCTAAAGAAGGTATGTGGAATTCTCTCACTTCCAAGATGACTAAAGAAGCCAATTTCCCCCCATGATAAGGTTGATTCACACTTCTTTCCCACTCCCACCCTCAAGCAACATGTTCCAGACATACTGGTCTGGAGAGTTAAAAGAAAGAAAAAAAAAAAAACCACTATTGCCAAGCTCATTTCCAGATTTTTCAAACTCTAGAGGAGAGCCTATAGCTTAAATTTTAATTTCTTTTCCTGACTCATTAGGTAAGTTTTCCCAAACAAACAAACAAACAAAACTCTTTACTTCTTATCATCCTCATATATTTCTCAATCAGTAAAATGTGTTTAATCTTACCTGACATCCCTGCTTGAGAGATAAGGACTCAGCACCAGGGTTATATGTTCATAGTTCTAAGATCTCTATGGAAAAATCCTGCAACAGTTCCTTTGACCTCCCAACCCATACAGCCTCACCCATATTTTCTCCCAAATCCCATCACTGCAGTCCCTGCTGTGACCCTACATGACCCTGAACACCTACACAAGATCTCCTTGGCTATTCCTGCTCTTCTCACTGCTGAAACATGTGACCCAGAGCATCTACTAGGGATGCTACTATCACATGCCAAAAAATCATCATACCATTAAAAAGAGATCTAGGCAGGAGTCTAAGCAATTATGTACAGAAATGTTGTCTCCACCATAAGACAAAACAAGTTTCTGCTTACTTTGTCTCTATAAAAGGCATCTCAGACCATTCACTAGTATGTACATAAAGAGACCTCCAAGTACCTTTGAATACAGGTTTAATAAGAAGTTAGAGGAGACTGAAATAACTCTGGAGGACATGTTGACCTATCTAGCTATTCTTATGATGTATATATGAAAAACTGCTTATCAATACTCAAAGTTTGCTTATTCTTATAACAGTGCAAATCATCTTGGTTTGTATGGTATAACCAAGTTCACTTGTCAAAGAAGAACTGACCATTCCCTTTTTGGACACAGTTTGGTGTCCTACTTTACTTTGCAAGGACTTTAATAACAGAAATTGTGATGCTTTACTTACTTGTGTAACCCCACTACCTCTATAGTCCTCATGCTATAAGTCCCTTGAGGAAAGGCTCCCATAATAGTCCTTGAGTCCCAAGTGCCAGTAGACAGTCTGGCACATGGCAGGTACTTCACAATACCAGGATGGGAAAAGGGGAGAGGAGAAAGCATTAACAGAACAGGAACTGGACCTTTCTTATTGTCATTTGGCCTACAAGTGCTTGTTGAACTACCTGTTAAACTGAAGAAACAAAAGAGGTATATAGCATTATGGCATGAATATATAAATATTGTCTTTCATCAAATCTGAAAAAATTATCTTATATTTTGACAGATTGGTGACTGGGATGCACTTTATAATGGATGGCATCTTAGAATTATGTCATAATTTACCTGAAAACTTATTTTCATTTTCTCATTGCTACATAGAATAGTCATTTATGTCAGAGATGATGGTATTATAGCTTCACTGAAATACAATCACTCAATGAGGCATATGTAAAGGTCAGAAAGGTGACTGGAAAATTGTACTGAAACAAGAAGACAGGTTGGACTTTTTTAGTGGCTAGGAAAAGGGCTCCAACTCCCCTTCTCTAAGAGCAGTCTGACTAGGGCTCCCAGCAGCCACATCTGTGCTAAATAACTGTCTTGTGTCCTCCACTGATTGGTCCACAGGGAGTATAGGTTATTTCTTCCTTCATAGTAATGACAGTGAGACTTAGAGTTCATGAGCAATCTGTGGCCATCTCCCTGCCATGTAGGATGGATGCAAAGGCAAGTTACAGAATCTGCACATCATTTTACTTCTATTTTCTTCAAACTGGCCCCAGGATCTCTAAATTCATTTCTTTTTCCTCTTAGACAAACAGACTATATTTCCCAGTCTCTTTTATCAGAAGGCGGAATCACATACTAAGTAAATGATGGGATGAGGGGGGAAAAGTGATGCTAGCCACTTTCAGGCTGAGCCCATGAAAATCTTTTACATGAGATCCTCCAGTTTTTTTTTGTTTTTTTTTTTTAAACATCTACAAGTTAAAAGGAAGGAAAGAACTCAGGATAGCTAGACAAAGTAGTCACTACTGGAAGGAGCCTGGGCCCCTGCAACAGAGAAGGTGACCTATCCAGGAAAACCCACATTGACCTGCTGTATGATCAAGAAATAAACACTGTGTTAAGTACTGAAATCTGGATATTGGTTGGACAGTTATCAGCTCTAAAATCTCCTGGTTCTAATTATAGCAGTCCTTCCTCTGCTTATATTGAATATGTATCCCAGCTTGTTCTGATAATTTCCCCAAGCTAGTTTGAGTTGGATTTCTTTATAAACATTTACAACTCAAAGAGTTCTGAGGAATACAGTCAAGAAGAATG
This sequence comes from Uropsilus gracilis, assembly GCA_004024945.1. NCBI lineage: Eukaryota > Metazoa > Chordata > Mammalia > Eulipotyphla > Talpidae > Uropsilus > Uropsilus gracilis. The sequence continues at coordinate 17,076 of PVHY01004562.1, forward strand.
AATTGACATGGTGGTGGGAGAAATTCAGAGTATACAATGATGTAAGAAATATATGTATAATCAATTTTTAAAAAGAATGGATTGCAATCAGTAGAAGAACAAGAAAACAGAAGTAAGGAACAATCAGAAAGAGTCAAGAGAATACCAAGATAGCCGAGAAGAGAATAATTTCAATAAACCAGACTTTTCAACTTCCAAAGGCTTTTAGCTCTAAACTCATAAGCCATTTATAATAAGATACTCTCTCCCCACTCTCAATTTATTACCAAAATTATGTACAAAGTTGTCATAGCCCTATTTAGGCATTACCTACTAAGATGCCCTCAGAAGTTTACAACCACTCAGTCCTAGCAAGCAAAATAAACCTCACTTATCTTACAAAGCCATTTCTGCTGTGCCAAGATTTATTGGGAAATGAATCCACAGGCAGCTCTAAGAATTCAAACAATTACACTGGGGTAAATAGCATGGAATATGAATGCACAACTCTGACCAGAGCTTTCAAAGATAAACACTCAAGGATCACCAAAGCTTTTGGGAGCATTTATAAGACCATAACTGAGACAATTACAAAGTAAATAGAAGAATGATGTCCTGAGTGCTTACTTGAGCATGAACAGGTTTTCCAAGAACTGTGAATCAGGTATACATCCTGCTTGGTTTCCAGAAAAGTCTCTCATTGAGTAAAATAATTTATAACAACAATGACATCTGCAATACATTCTATAGGCTTATTATAATGTATTTTCATATATACATAGTTATTTGACACTCAGAGGAGCATGAAACTGAGATTGTCATCAGTTCTTCATTTATAGTAAGAAAACAAATTTATACAGATCAATTGATCACAGCTCTGGGATTTGTGAGCCAAGACTTAAGTTGAGTTCTTCTGTGTCCCTTTCACTGTAGCCCTAACTGTGGATTATTGGGCAGAGGAAAAGTCTAACAAAGAGAAACTTTCCTTACTGCCATAATTCATCAACTCATGTTGGAGGTTAGTTTTCTATGTTTCATACAGCTATATATGGGAACTTACTGGGGGTTAAAGGATACCGGGAAGGCTTTTTTTTTTTTAAGAGACTAGGTCTCACTATGTTGCCTGGGGTAGGCTTGAACCCATGGACTCAAGTGATTCCTAGCCTCAGCCTCCAAGGTAGCTGGGATTACAGATGCACACCACTGTGCCCACCTATTCAGGGAAGCTTTAAAAGAGAAGAAGGCAGGGATTAAAAGTGCTGAGATCTCCAAGTCATTCTCCTAGAATCTCATACTTGAAGGGCTCAGATGCCAAAAACCGAATCTGGTATAATTGGTCTGAAGATACCTTTGTTAGAATGGAAGGGGATCAAGTCCATAAATTCAGCAGGCCTCAATCAAGCTTCTCTCAGATGATTTGTATAAGCCACTTAGACAAATTACCAAAATGAAGCGCACATACACTACTTGGAAAAGAAAAGAAAAAAAAAAAAAGTGGAACGTGGAGGGAGAGTAACAGTAATGTTTTAGTAAGAACTAATTACCCCCTGAAAACTGGCAAGCCACCACCCTCAGAAGTAAAACACAAAAATTTGGAGGAGCTGTCCTCTAGCATGCTGGAAAATTAGAAAAGTTGGCCTCTCCTGACTATCATTTCTTCCTGGGACTCCAGGGCTGAGAGTGACAAAATATACCTTGCTGCAGCTCCTCTGGAAGTAGAAAATGCAAGGTTCTGAAAAACATGGGGAAAGAGAAGAGGCAAAGTCCTTGATTTCAATAAATCTAGGCTAGAACCACTGGCTCTGTCTCCAGTTAACTGTGACCTTAAACAAGTCATTAATTATTTGGGCCTCAGTTTCTATACCTGTAAAGAACCTCTGCCCTACAGGACCAAGGGGAGCATAATATTATGAATGTAAGGGGCATGGTATAGTGCCTGATACATAGTAGCTCACCAATAAATTTTAGCTCCAATTTTTTCTCCCTTAACCCCTTATTTAAACTTCTTGGTATTAGAATTCTAGTTCTTAGAGTTATCAGTCCTTAGTCCTGTGGAATTACATATATTGTCCAATATCCTTGCCATTTCACTTGCCTCCTTGAAATAGCACCATCAGTGACTTTAGTTGTGAACATCTCAAATAATTCTGTGGCCTTGGGCCTCATACTATGCTTCCTAAATTCTCTTTAAATTTTTTAAAAGGGAATTTAAAAATTTAAGGGGAATTTAAATTCCCAGATCTCTCTTCAACCTTATAATCTTTCTCAAATATGAAAGAAAATTCATTGCTTAACCAGAACAGATTGTTACGATTATTTGGGACATAGATGCACTTAATAACAGTCAAGCTCAACTAAATATTTCACAAGACTTAATATAAAAGGGAGCTCTTAATTCACCAAAGCTTTACTGAATTAATTAATATGTAATTAATTAATCATAGGAACAACAGGAAGGATATGTTTCTTGTGGTCCAATTCATTATTTTCCTGCTTTAGGTAGCATTAACTCTTAGTATCTACTCATCCAAGACAGACTCAGCTATTTCTCTGCTATGCGCAATACCATTTATAATTAGAGAAACACAATTCAAATCCACAATGAGGCACCATCTCACACCAGTGAGAATGGCCCATATTTAAAAAAAAGGAAACCCCACCCACCATAAGCAGCCAGCATGGCTGCTTGCATGCTCAGGGACCTGGGCTGTTGGGGCCCTTTCCCAGCAGGGAGCAAAGGCGGTAAGGAACCCTGGGTAGACCCCCCATGCCAGAGAGCCTGGGTGTGGGGTCCTGAGTGGGGTCTTAGCACCAACTACCAGCAGGTGGCTACATGGGGCAGCCATCTGCCAAGCTGGAGGACCATACTAAGGTTCAGCCCCCACTCAAAGGGGGCTTAGGACTGCCCCTGCCTGGCCTTGTGGGCCCTGCCCCCACACCAGAAGGTACAGGGCATGGGCCGGGGGCAGGGGGAGGTATAGGATGCCCCTTCCAGTTCACTCTCACTCCAGCTAGGCTTCAGGAGGAAGAAGAAGAGCATAAATAATACAAATACTATCATAAAATGGGTGACGGACCAGGTAAAAATCCAGCCCACACATATGAGCAGAACACAAGAAATGGAATATTGAGAGAACCAGTGCATGCAGGACTGGAAAAACAACTACAGAAACAAGATGTCACTAATTCACAATTACGTACTCTCTGGGACTGGAAGAACCAAAATCTCATTTCTGATCCACCATCTAAGAGAGCAAGGCACCCCTCCCCATTCCACAGGAGAGGAAGACAACAGAATTGGGACATTGGCACCATGGCAAAGCTGCCAGATGAGGCAGAAGAGATGATCTACAACAACCATTCACAGATGCCTGTATCCATAGAGAAACTTCTTCACTGACACTGGCTGGGGGTGAGGCCCCTAAACCAAACACTAGAACTACAAGGTAAAGAAGCAGCAAAACAATACAGAGAAGGGCATGGAGAAGATAGCCTGCAACGAGAAAACATGGACAGACCACAAATAAATATAGACGGGGTGCCCAACACAAGATTAAGACAAACCTACCAGTGTGGTTCATCTTGTCCCAAGACACAGTCCCTCATCCAGTGAGAGGACACTGCCACAGAAAAGAAACAGACTAATGGACTTAACATAGATTAACAAACAGCGAAGAGAGAGGGATCTGAGTGAATGAAGGGGGCGTCAGAGAGTGGGGGAGGTATTCCAATAACCATTTACCAAGGCTGTGATTTAAAGAATAAAAGTAATTACATAATTTTTTAAAATGGCAACAGCAAATACTGGTGAGGATATGGAGAAAAAGGAGCCCTCTTTTCACTTCTGGTAGAAATGTAAATTAGTCCAACCACAATGGAAAGTTGTGTGGAGGAACATGAAACTTAAAATGGAGCTTCCATATAACCAGCAATTCCACTTCTAGAAATCTACCCAAAGAAAATCTATACAAAACATTAATTTGAAAGGAAACCTGAACTATGTTTATTGCAATCTAAATGCCCCTAAAAAGATGAATGGATCAAGAAGATATAGTATACTTACACAATGGAATACTACTCACAATCAGGAAAGATAAACTCAGGCCATTTGCAGCAACATAGATGGAGCTGTAAGGGAGTATGGCCAGTGAAATAAATCAAAAGGGAAAATAACAGTGGATGACAACACATATAGGAGGAATACAGGAAAACAGAACAAAACATCAAAAAAAAAAAAGACAAATTTGCAGGAAAGTAAAGATCTGAGGTACAGAGCAGGAGAGGGAGATAGGAGAGGGATGAAAACTGGGGCAAGAGGAGTACAAGGGACCATGGTGATGGTTCACAAGTGATGTGATGGTAGGAGACTTACAGGGACTACATCTGAAGGGAAAAATCAAATACTGTACAAATATGGATAAATTAAGAAAATTTAAAAATTTAATAAAAAATAGCAAGAAGAGGACAAGTGGTGGTAGTGACGTCATTTTGACTATGAGTTCTCACTTCATACCCACTCCCAAAAGGAGTATGGCAATATAGTTTGTAGACCCAGTATGAGCTCATGGCAAAGTCTTGCTTCTGCTACCACTCACTCATGTGACTTTAAACAGGTTACCTCATCACTCTGGTCACAATTTCTACATCTGTTAATTGCAGTTATTAGTAACTGCAGAGTTGTTGGGGGCTATTAGAGCTGCAAACATATATAAAGTACCTAGCATAGCACCTGGTACTATGCGCTACATAAGCTGAATAAATCATGAATGAATCAGCATAACATAACTTCAAGAACCTGTTTTAGACTTTGCATGTAAGTCTCTGCCCAGATGGGAAGTAGCTGAGATGAACGTGGAGATTTGTTCCTTGCTAGGACTGTGGGTTAAAGCAGCACCAAACAACCACTCTAATTTTGCTCACTATTCCCTTCACTTTAGCTGCCCTTATTACCTTCCTCCTTGCCATAAAAATCTTATCCATCTTCCACTGCCTAATCAGACTTAGGAGATCATCTCTAATGCTTGTGATGTCATCTGTTCTTGTCTCACTAATTACTTTCCACCATATAGTAGAAGTAGTATATTTCCCTGGGTATTTTAAATTGTGGTGAAATATACACATCATAAAATATACCATTTAACCATTTTTAAGTGTACCACTTTATTTTTTTATTTTTAATAATTTATATATATATATATATATATATATATATATATATATTTCACATCATTGAGATCCCTGGGGGTCACCCACCACCTCCCCTCCCTGGCTGCTCCAGTTGGTCCCCTCCCCCAGTTCTGTACTTTCGTTTGGTTGTCCATATATTAGTTGAAACCATCTGGTTTCTGTCTTTTTCTTTTGACTTGTTTCTGCCAATATGATTTCTTCTAGGTACATCCAAGTTACCAACAAATCATCAACTTTGTCATTTTTAATTGACACGTAATAGTCCATTGTGTATATATACCACATCTTTTTCATCCAGTCCTCTGTCTTGGGGTATTTGGGTTGTTTCCATGTCCTTGCAATTATAAATAGTGCTGCAATAAACATCTGAGCACAGGTGTCCCTTTGTACCAACACTGAGTTCTCCTTTGGGTAGATTCCCAAGAGTGATTGCTGGGTCAAATGGTAATTCCATTTTCATTAGTTTGAGGGTCCTCCACACTGCTTTCCATAGTGGTTGGACCAGTTTACATTCCCACCAGCAGTGTAACAGTGTTCCTTTCTCTCCATATCCTAACCAGCACTTGTTAAGTATACCACATTAAATATTTCTACATTGTTGTACAACAAATCTCCAGAACTTTTTCATTTTACAAATTGAAAATACATCCATTAAAGAAGAGATCTCTAATTGCTCCTTCCCCCTCAAACTACCCCCCACCTCAGTCCCTGGGAATTGCCATTTTTCTATGAGTTGACCACTGTAGATGTATTATATAACTGGGATCATGCAATATTTGGTTTATTTCACTTAGCATAACTTCCTTGATATTCATCAACCTGTAGTATGTGCCAGAATTTCCTTCCTTTTCAAGATTCAATTCAAGAATTATTGCATATTCATACATCATTGTGTTTATCCATCCATCCATCCATGGACACTTGGGTTGCTCCCACCTTTAATGAATAATGCTAATAGAAATAAATACTGAGTATACAGGGATGTATCTCTTTAATCTCCTCTACCTGAGTGTAAATTCCTTAATGAAAAAGCCTGGATCTCAACCATCTCTAATTGTCAAGGTACCTGACACTTGGCAGGCATTAAATAATAACTATTAAGATATGGTGGTGGGAGAACTTTGGGGTATATAGTGATATTATATATATATATAGAGAGAGATATACAAAGAGATAGATGATAGATAGATAGATAGATAGATAGATAGATAGATAGATAGATAGATAGATAGATAGATAGATAGATAGATAGATAGATAGATAGATGTAAAATGAGAAAAAAGTAAAAAAAAATAAAGACAGGACTCTGTTCTAAAGATGAAGTGTGATAGATGACTAATGAAGTATAGAAGATGACTAATCATCTTCCACACAAAAATGGCAGTATTGCACAGCAAAAAAAAGCACAGGCATTGTAGTAAGACAGTTTTAATTTCTTGTCCTGTATTTGCCTCTTACTAGTATAATATGTTATTTAAACTCTCAGAGCTTCAGTTTCCTCATGCGGTTTTTGCCACAAATAAATGATATAATTTATACAAAGCACTTAGCAAAGCAGTAGGCATATCATAAATTCAAAATGTTTGCCAATATCATTATTGTAAAGGTATATAATAAAAGTGACTTATTGTTCATGCAAATGTGTCATTTTGCTTTCTGGTCATGATAAAAGCAAAGAATGAGCAGAATTTTAAGGCCAAACGATTTATGGCAGGTAATAGTCAAAGCAATAAGAAAACTCCACAGCAGTAACTGTGAATCCAGATTAGTAACACCAAATTTGGAATATTGAGCTACACAATTGCAGCTCTGAGAGATGGAAAATTTGTCACTTCAAAGGGACAGTCTTAAATGTTATATTCTAAAGATCATCTCACTCAGCAAACACAACCTGTCCAAGACCTCATAAATGTTTTTTAATCAGGATTACTTGTTGTTTTTTTTTAATGCCTTGGCTAAATCTATTTTGAACTTAATCATTCATGTTTTGAAGCTTTAGCAAAAAGATAAAAGAAATAAATAGATCTTTATTACATTGCACACAGAAACATTTATTTCAATCTGTCTCAAAGAAAGTTGAGCTCCCCACTTCACTCTCAATTCCTCCAGGACATGAATTCCTTCTGAGGTTGCTATCCAATTTTACAGACCAAAAACATTCCTTCCAGTTAGCTCTTAAAAAGTGAAACATTTGAACCTCAGAAGGAAAAGTTTGTTCAAGCTTCTTTTTATATGCCAAAACAATTCACATTTGACATCGCTATTTAAAATGGTTCTCTGAGACAAAATCAGAAACTTATTTATGTGGTGGGGAGAGAGAGAGGAGAAAAGAGATAAAAAGAAACTGTCCAAATGCTAATATTGGCATACATATGATCCAAGTGACCACAATCCTTAACTTCCCTAGGACAATCATGACTTCACATAAATTTAACACTATACTGAGATGTTGTAGTAAGAGAAAACTAAACGTAATTTGATACATATTTTTTAAGACCTTACTATCAACTGAATTTATAAATAAGGGGGATCAAGAATTCCAATTTTGGATTCAGAACAATCCTGTCACTATATGCCATGTGTCAATTGTAATTTGGCTCCCAATTAATAGCTAAGAGCTACTGGCTGTCCTGAACCCGAGGATACCAACATGAATTTGAAGGGTCATCAGTATTTGGGCACCATGCTGGGACTTGACATATAGGGCTTTATTTATCTTACAACCCTATGTTCTCAATATTGGCAACTCACCTCCCTCCTTTTTTAACCTTTATGTGTTGAATTAACTTCAGACTTACTATTTAAAAAGAAAACATGCTGGGTACAGTGGCACATGCCTGTAATCCCAGCTATTTGGGAAGCGGAGGCTAGGAATCACTTGAGTCCACAGGTTCGAGACTACCCCAGGGCAACATAGTGAGATCTAGTCTCAAAAAAAACCAAAACAAAACAAAAAAACCACAGCAAGAAAATCATTAAGAATTCATGTATATATACCCTTTACCCAGATCACCAAAATGTTATTATTTTATCACATTTAGTATTTAATCTGTATATATAGTTTTTATTTTGCCCCTAAATACTTAAAAGCAGGACATTCTCTTATATTTTCATAGCATACTTATCAAAATCAAAAAATTAATATAGACACTATGCTAAATCTAGTCTCAACCCTTATTCACATTTAACCAGTTTACCAATTAATGTCTGTAATGGCAAAAGGAAAACACTTCTCTGGTCCATGACCAATTGAGGATCATCCGTTGCAGTTAGCTCCTATTTACTTTCAGTTTCCTTTAATCTAGAGCAATTCTTCAGTCTTTTTCTTTCATGAATCTCAACATTTTAAAAAAATATCATACACTTATTTTGCAGAATGTTTCTCAATTTCAATCTATTTGATACTTTCTCATGATTAAAGTTATGCATTTTGAGCAGGAATATGATATAAGGGAAAGATAGGTCTTCCTCAGTTGTTAAGCTGTCTCCTTACTAGTAGTAACTGTAATCATTTAGTAAAAGTGGTATCTGCCAAATGTCACCATTGTGAAGTTACTCTTCCCTTTTGTAATTAATAACTCTTGTAAGGACATATTTTAGAATAAGTTCCTCTAATATAGATGAGGAAACTGGACTCATGGGAGTTGTGATTTGCCCAAGATCATGCAGCTTCAAAATACACAAATTCAAACACCAGTTTGTGGTTTCCTATACTCAGGAGTCACCCAGAACATCCCACTGCTTCCTAGACCAGTCACCAATGACTAAGCACCGCTGACTTATACCTTTGCCATCTGCATTGGGGAAACCAGTGGTGGAACATCAGAATCCTGGTACTTCCTCCAGTCTCAAGAGCTGTCTCATTCTAGCCACTGTTACTAGAGCGACTTTTAAAGTACAAGAAGTTTAGAGGCAGCATTTTTCACTCAACTCTCCACTTCCCACTAGCCTCCACTCTCTTGGCAATGAACCTTTGGAAATGCAAAAGGAAGAAAAATCAGCTTCTACAAAGCAGAAGATGGAAATCTATACATATCAGAACACCAGGATGAACAAGGCAAAGCTGAAGTTACCCCTTACCTAAGACCATCAACACTCACCCCTCATACTGCCTGACTCTTCAGCTGACAATTATGAAACTTTTCTTCTTGAGATGCGATGTCTTTCTAAAATTTTTGTTGCTTTTTTTTGTACATATGACATTGGTAACATTCATGTGGCTCAAAACTCAACGTGATATACCCACTATAATAGTTATAATAAAAAGAAGTTAACAAGTGTTGACAAGAATGTGAAGAAATTGGAACCCTCATACATTGCTACGGGGAATGTAAAATGGTGTGACAGATTTGGAGAACAATTTGACAGTTCCCAAAAGTTCAAATATATACTAAGTAGTTGATCCAGCAATTATACTCCTAGCTACAGACAAAAATTAAAAATATGTAAATTACTTAAAACTTTACCAATGTTTATAGTAGCATTATTCATAATAGCTTAAAAAGTAGAAATAATTTCACTGTCCCCAATTGATGAATAAGGAAAATATGGTATATCCATAAAATGGAATATCATTTGGTAATAAAACAAATGAAGCAATGATCCAGGTAAAACACTTATGAACCTTGAAAAGATTATGCTAATGAAGGAAGCCAGTAAAAAATAAACCACATATTGCTTAATATTGTTCATATGGAATGCCCTCAATAGGTAAAGCCATAGAAACAGAAAGTAGATTAGTGGTTGTCTGGGGGACAGGAATGAGGAAGACAACAAATGAGTGCACTAAGTACAGGGTTTCTTTTGGGAATGACAATTCTTTAAACTGATGGTGGCTACAGCTGCACAACTCTATGAATATACTAAAAACCATTGATTTGTATAGTTTAAATGGGTAAATCATATAATGTGTGAAACATATATTGATCAAAGTTATTTTAAAAGTGTGACAGAAAAGAGTAAATCTTACGAAATCTCTCCATACAAATCCACAAGCCACTAAATCCTACTGTCCTGTACCAGTAACTACATATTTCCCAGGTTTTTTGGTGCAAACTCAAATATATTTCCTTGTCCTCACCTGCTTCTTCTTTCACAAAACACCCTCAAAAAATCTTTGTTTATAGTGCTAAGAGAACACCCTAATTTTGTTTGTAGTTTAATAACTTTCCCCTGTGTTAACATACCCAGTTATTTGGCCAATTTCCACTGGCACTTACTGGCTCAGCTGTTTCCAGCAATTTGCTACTAACAACAGTGATGCAATGGTTGTATCTTCTTCTTAACTTGGTTTCATCAGGTTATTTTCTGCACCTGTAATATTACTCTTCCCCATGATTGTGCTGCCCAGTGTGCACACCTGCGCCTAGGAGAGAAGGAATAAAGGTGCACGGAGAGTGCAAGACGAGCATGCAAACAAGTGTGAGAAAGAGCACAAGAGAATGACAGAGGGAAAAAAAGCTGAGAAAAAGGGTGTGAAGATTACCAAGGCGGGAGATGGGGGGGGGGGGGCACGCGACACGGGACTCACTGGTCTCCCAGTCCCTCCAAACCAACCATAGTTCTGCCTGCCCTGCCCTGCCTGGTGTCTGTGTAACTACTAAACCAATAAAGAACCTATGCAGATTGGTGAGCCTGATGCTTGCATGACAACTGGAATCATGAACAGGCTGGTTGTCCGGACAATTGGCAAAGAGGATTGGTTACAACATAACCAGGTTTGTCAATAGAGGTTAAAACCACTGGATGAAAATTATTGAGGATTGGGATATTCAAACATTCTCAAAATATCACCCAAAGTTAAAATTATTAATTACAAAGGGGATAAGGTACCTTGAAATATATGACAATTGCACCTCAACCAAATGATCAGACTTCCTTCACCAGTGACTTAGCAAAGTAACATATGTCACCTAATGTGATAGAAAGAGGAAAAAGCAACATCAACTGTGAGAAATCTTACTACCAATCACTAACTTGAGTCTCATAATGAGAAAACAAGAGACAAATAAAGTTCATAATCTATAATACAATAGACTTGAAGTCTTCAAAATTACAATGTCATAAACAACAAAGGCAGGGACACTTACATTAAAAGAAACTAGAGACAACTATCTTGTGGAAGTAGCCCCTGATTAGATCTTAAATAAAAAAGAAAGTTTTGAATGACACTGGAATCACTGGAGAAATCTGAAAAATATTATTGTTTTGATGTAATAATACTTTGTATAAATGGACAATGTCTTTGTTCTTAGGGATAAACACTCAGGCTTAAAGTATTGGGACTTCTGCAACTCACTTTTAGGGTTTAAGAAAAAAAAGAGATGTGTATTTATAAAAGAAAGGCAACTGAATCTAGACTAAGAGGGTTTAATAAAATATTGTTATTTTTCTATAGGTTTGAAATTTTCAAAATAAACACGCACCAAATAGATGCCATGGTAGCTCAAATTATGACTTTGGTTATTAACAAACAGATCTATAGAAAACTCCCCTCTCACATGGTGCTAATAAGAGAATTAAACCATTTCAAGTAAATTCAACAAGTCAATGCTGCCTTCATGAAGCTAATACGCTTGATCAGAAGGTAAGGTAAAAACAGGAAGCAGCTGGAGAAGCCTCATGGTTTTGGTTCCAGAAACTACCTAGGCCTACATCTGCAATAATGTTTAAGCTAGGTAATCTTAAAAACAAAACAAGTCACTTAACCTCATTAAGAACTGTTTCCTCATTTATATAGAGAAATGGTGCTACATCTAATGCTTAAGATTGAGAGACTAAGATAGCACACACAATACAAATTTGTAAAGGACATTTTATAGAAGGCTCTTACTAAAAGATAGCAGCTCCTGTAATAAAAGTGGAGAAGAAAAAAATGCTCCAGATACTTCCAACCACGGTATCCCTATCAGAACACCCAGCACAGGAGCTTGAATTTTATTCTGGCTCACAAATACAATGTGACAGAATTTAAAAAGTTACAATGTGACATTAGAAAACAGAGAGCTTTTTTAAAAAAGTCTTGGGGACTATGATGCCATTTGGAATTTAAGAGATTATTCTGAGCAGGGTCCTTCCAGAGAACAGGATCTTAAAAATAGCACATTATTTATGTGTATATACATTTGCCAAAATCTTTTACATACTAATGTATGTACTCATTTGACCCACACAATGTCTGTCTTACAGATGACAAAACTGAGGCTTACAAAGGCAAATTGTCTACAGATCAAATTTTGGTTTTCTCCACTCAGCACAATGGTTAAATGAATGGAAATAAGTCACAGCTCACAATCTTCAGAATCTCTTCCCCAGGGAAGCTGCTAAAGCAGAATGAGCCCCTGATGGCCATTCCAAAATCATACCTGCTCTTCTACAGAAAACAAAGCTCAAAATCTGCCAGGATTACTTCTATTGATATTCAAAAAGATGAACAATGGGGTCTTTTAACCACCTGCTTTAAAACTGGAGCTTAAATTCTCCTTCCTAATGTGGTTGAGTGGCTGAGGAGAGGAAGTAAGCAGAAGTTATTTTTAGCTTAAGGTTGACAGTGTCCATATTTTAGTGAAGTTATCCATAACTCAAAATTAAAATATTTTGCAAATTTTCTGGGGAAATCTGCTGGCTGCTTCATTGTTTCAATTCACTTTCTGAATATCATTCTGTGCTGCAAACAGGAACATTGTATTTGATTTCTCTCTTCCAGAGGTTTCCCTGTTACATATTTATCAACCTTTATTATAGCCATCATATAAACCAAGAGTAAATCTGTGTTTTATTGTTGCTCACTTTCTGCCCACTCATCACAACTTCCTACTCATTGAAAGAAAAGTTTAACCCAAGTGGATAATAAATTTGGCAAATGTACATAGAAACACTATCAAAATAAAAATTCAAATCAGGTGGCAATTAAAAGGAAACTATTCAGGCCCATTGACCCAAAATTTCTACCCCTAGAAATGTATAATACAGAAATGCCCCCACCAGTTCTTCATAAAACATAAACTTAAATGTTCACTGCAGTGCCCAATAGCCATTAAAAGTTGTTAATGTAACTTGAAAATAGTGGAGTAAATGCCCAAAATACACTTAGAAGAGAGAAATGAAGTAATATGTATTACAATAATGTCATTAGTATACTTGTAGGGAAAAATTGCAGAAAATACACAACAAAGTTCACACAGTTGATTATTTTATGGGATGGAACTGAGGGAAACTTTCCCCAGGTAGTTCATTATGTATTTCTGTAATGAATTTTAATTAGACTGTGTTATGTCTAGAATCTAAAACAAATTTAAGATACACATACACATATGTATGTGTATATACACATAGTGCATAGAGATATACATATGGATATATACCTATATTATATACACTATATATTGTATTACACACATGTATGTGAATATATATATAATATAGGAAGTATATAATATATAATAAAGGAAAGTCTATATATCTATATATAGATATATCTATATATCTCCCTTTCCCAGACTTTCCTTCTCATTTTGGGAACAGCTAGTCATCTACCTGATATACTACCTTTAGTAATATGAGATGGAGGATCAGCTGTAGAAATTCGCACTCCTGTAAAATGACAAGCTCACGTTTACAAAGGACATCAAATATCACAATGTCCCTGGCAAATGGCATTCCAGCCCACAGGCTGGTTAAATACTTGCAGTGACTAAGAAAATCACTATCTTCTGAAGCGGTCCTTGATGCTATCTTTACAGTGACATTCCTAAAGACAACATGCAGAATGGCCACTGATCTAGTCATCAAAATCTACAGCATGTCAGGCTAAACAGAGGGAATCCTTATCACATGCAACAAAACTAACATTGTTACTGATTATCTAATAATCAGCTCCGATTTGAACTTCCTAATTGTTCCCCAAATACCCTTTATAGCTTTCTTTCAACAATCCAAGACTTACATACTGATTACATTTGGTTGTCACAGTTCTTTAGTCCCTTTTACTCTAAATCAGTTCTCCATACATTTTTTTATTTTGTCTTTCATGACATTGGCATTTTCGAAGATCACAGGCCAGCTGTTTTGCAGTATGCTATACAATCTGGGTTTCCCTGATTGTTTCCTCATGATTAAATTTAAGTTACATTTCTAGCAAGAATTCTACAGTGTTGATATGTACTTTCCATTGCATCAGATTGTCTAGTTACACTAAGTTATCTTTTTCTTCATTTTTCACTGTACTAAGCAAGTATTAGCTGATCAATAAGCAATTAAAATATGACCATAAATACCTTCAAAATACTTACCATGAGCATCAAGATATACATACCAGGCACAGTGCCAGACATTTAAATACACCATCTCGTTTAGATATCACAACACTCTTGCAAAGAAACAGGTTCAGAGAGTTGAAGTAACTTGCCAGGACGGCAACGTAGTTATAAAAAAAATGTGTGACTGCCTCCTTCCTCCCTTTTTCCCTCTCTCCCTCTCCTCGCCACCCCCCCACTCAGGGTTTCCCTGAGACCACTCTAGGAAAAGTCAAGAATCCTCAAACTTTAGGCTGAGGAGACCGATCTCATTTTTAATGGTTGAATTCCTAAGGGAAAGAAATGACAAATTATCAATGGTTTATATAAGACTTTCCCATACTTAGAAATGATCTTACTTGGAGATGAGCCATATTTCTATCACAGTTGAGAAAATAGAGCAATAGTTCCAAAAATTAGTATAACATTTTGCATTTGTTTGTCTTGGTTTTTACTATTCTATAATAAAATGAAAATAAATGAAGCCAATGTGGAGAATTTTCTATAAAGCTGAACATTTTTTGTTTTAAAAATCATCCCTTTCCTACAACTTTTGATATTAAGTATCCTCTATAAGATAAATGAAAGGGACTACCGAGCATGGTGGCACATGCCTGTAGGTAGCAGCCTAGGAAGCCACAGCAGGTGCCAGGGATCATGGTTCGAGTCCCACCAGGGGCACGTAGTGAGACCTAGTCCCAAAAAAAATAGCTGGGCGTGGTGGTGCGTGCCTGTAATCCCAGCTACCTGGGAAGCTGAGGCTGGGGATTGCTTGAGTCTGTGGTTTCCCAGGCAACATGAGCCTGCGGTTCCATGGGCAAAAATAGCAAGACCTAGTCTCAAAAAAAAAAAAAAAAAAAAAAAGAACTGTATTTGGGCACAGTGGCTTATGCCTATTAGCTTCAGCCTATGAAGCGGCTGGGACTAAGGATCACAGTTCGAGTCAGCTCGGGGCAACATAGCGAGACCTAGTACCAAAAAATAGCTGGGGTGGTGGCACGTGCCTGTAATTACAGCTACCTGGGAAGCTGTGGCTGGGGATTGCTTGAGTCCCTGGTACCCAGGGCAACGTGAGCCTGCAGATAGCAGATCTCTGCAAATAGCGAGATCTAGTCTCAAAAAAAAAAGAAAAGAAAAGAAAAGAAAAAGATAAATGAAAGGGGACATCTTAAAAATATATGTCTTTACTACAGAAAAACTATCATTGCCAATAGCTGACCCATTTAAAATTTTTTAAATTTTACTTATAAAACTAAAAACTCTGAGACTGACTGGTTTAGGGAACCCTATATAATTAAAAGTACTTTTGAGAAATTAGTCTGAGTAAAGAAAGTTCCTAAAAAAAAACCAGATATGAAAAATTTCTACATTTCCCTTAAAGTCATCAGTAAAACATCTCAAAGGCTATAGATCCCAGGAACACATCTTAGTGGAGTTGTTATAAAGACATTTTTGAGTTGATATTTGCATTACTAATTGCATTCTTCCAATGTGTTGATATTTCTTACTATTGAAGAAAATCTGAGTAACCTAATTTAGTTCAGTTGATCAACAAACATTCACATAATCCCTAATTTAGGAAAGTCACTCTATTAGGTGTAAAAAAGTTTGGAGAGCTCTTTCTTGAATTTAAATCCTACCATTTTGTAGATGCCATCATTCCCCCCAAGTAAAGAAGAATGAATGCCTTCTTGAGGGTGTGCCCTACCAATATGACCTACATACCTTTGTCCATGTAACTATTTCTTTATTTTTGTCTCCCTCACATAAGCAAATTCTCCATATGCAGACACTGTCTTATTCAACACTGTATTCCTAGTAGTGCGTAAATAGCTAGGGGCAGGAAAAGGAGTATTAATTATGGAATAAATACATTTTATATATGATGAAATTAGAGTTCAAAAAAGATGACATGGCCACTATCTTGCAGCTAATACACAAGTAGCATCTGGTCGTAGATAGCCTCCTCAGACTTCTTTAACTCCACCAGGTAGCATCCTACACAGTGACAGTGTGAGTGAGAAGATCTTATATGTCTTTCCTGAACCTCAGATTCAACATGCCCTGTCAGAACATGACTGAAAGGTTCTCATTCGGTGTTTTATTTCTCTAGTAACAGTATCCCCAGTTGCTCAAACTCAACTTGACTCCCTCTTCTCCTTATTCCTATATCCTATCATGCTACAATCTTATCAATTAAAAACTTTCAATATAGTCTTTCTAATCTTGTCACTTTCTCCAAGTCTTCTATCACCATCCTAGATCCATCATCTACCATCACCCTGCATGCAGACTAGAAAACTGACTAAACTACTTATCTGTTAAACATTTACTTTGCCAGCCCTCTCCTGCAATCAGTTCCCAACAACCAGGGTGGTATTTTTAATATCATTTTATATATGCAATATGTATATTGAAGTTATTTACTAGGTTCCTATGGCTCTTAGGAACTCACTTGCGGTTCAGAAAGCTGCCCACTCTCTAGTCACTTTCATCTCATTCTTTTTCATTCTAGTCTTTCTCCCCCATTCCTGCCCTCACACGCAGAATGACCTCTTTCAAATCCTCATACTCAACATTTTTTCTTTTGAACCTTTGTATTTTAAACATGTGGTACCCTCTATCAGGACTCCTCTTTGTCCCCCCTAAGTTCTTTCCACCACTGCCAGCCTTTACTTTCACTTACTCTTCAAGTCTTGAAATGTCACTTTCGACAGGAAACCGTCCTTGATTCCCCCCAGTCAAAGTGAGAGCATTACATTAGGCACTCTACTATCCACCTGAAATATATCCCCCTTACGCAGTAGCTCATTCACTGGCAATTATTTGTCCAATAAATATTCCAACTACTAGAACAGAAACTCCATAAGGGCAAGGAAAACTTTTCTTTTCACTGATATATCCAAAGACCTTAGAACAAAGTTACTGCTCAACTATTAGCTAAAGACAGAAGGGACAGAATTGTAGTGTGATATACCATCAGTCAAGTTAACCAAGGAGCAAGAATTTTGTAAATGTGAAAACTGAGGCAGAAAGAAATGCATAGTTATCAAGGTCACACCAATGATAGTGATTGGATAACAGTAATGTAACCAAATATAACCTCCCATTTCATTCATTTCTCCTCCCTAAAACACTGGGTAAGAAAAAGAATGTTTCAGAAAAAGAAAATGAGAAATGAGAAAGTGGTGAGAAAAGGTCTCAAGTGACAGCTTCTAAATCTGCCTGTCACACTGGCTGCCTCCAGATGGACAGCAGTTAGTTTTCCGGTGTTTAGAGAAGCACTACTTATTAAAAAAAACATAACCATCATACCATTCACCTTAAGGAGGTGAGGCATAAAAAAAAAAAAAAAACAACCTTCTTTCATTCACAAAGGAAAAGCAATGACAGCAGGAAAACCATTACTACTCCAAAAATATTTTATTGATTATATCTATATCTTTTTCTTATATCATTATATACCCTTAAGTTCTCCCACCACCATATCACCTGTGAACCATCATCCTGATGTCTTGTGCTCATTCCTCCCCTGATTTCACTTCCCTTCCCTCCCCCTTCCTTGCTATATGCTTTAATTCTGTTATCAATTTCTTAGGTTTTTTATATTACTATTTTTATTAAATAATTCATTTATATATATATATTTCACATCTTTGTAATCTCCGGAGTTCACCCACCTTCTCCCCTCCCTGATGGTTTGTTAGTTTTAACTTTTTATTGTCCTTTTGTTTGTTTTCCTATGTCCCACATAAAAGTGAAACTATCCAGTATTTATCTTTTTCTTTCTGGTTTATTTCAGCTAGCATGATTCCCTCTAGTGCCATTGCCATCCATGTTGCCACAAAGGACATGAGTGTCTTTTTCGTTGCCGAATAATATTCCATTGTGCAAATATAACACAACTTTTTCATCTATTCATCTGTTTTGGAGCATTTGGGTTGTTTCCATGTCCTGGCTATTTTAAATAGTGCTACAGTAAACATAGGGGCTATTCTAAATAGCTTTCAAAAAAAATTGGCCACTTGGATTGTTCTTCAACAATCAACAGAGAAGGAAGGGAAAAAGACAGTCTACTACTACTTACTGAACCAGGGATAAAGGGGAAAATGTATTAAAAGAGCTAGAGGCACTAGAAGTGTACTCGTTCTTTGGAATTATAAGTACATATCAAGTAAAATATTTAAGAAACTAGCTAATCATGGACAATTCTTAATACAGTTTCCAATGAAAGGAAAAGTGGCGTGAGGTCAAATGGAAACTTTCACTGTCCACTTGCTGCCAGGAATAAATTTGTCTATCATGGAGGCCACAAACCAGGCCAAGTGGTCAGGCTTATTGCAGCTCATCCTGCAAAGCACTGACTGCAAGGAAAAGGCAATGCCTCTTCAAGAAGACTCTGTTGAATAAATATACACACAGTTTACATCCACACCGGAGTTTCTGAGTGAGGCAAAGAAAGGATGGGAAGGGTATTCCGTGATTGGAAAGAAATCTAGAGAAAGAGATGTGAAAGAATGGTGCTAAGAGGAAGATTTTGAAACAGAGAGGGAAAAACATTGCAAATGGAGAGACAGAGAAAAACACTGAAATAACCAAGAAATATAGAGGAGTGGGGGAAAGAAGCAACAGGAGGAAAGGGTAGGGTTTGCCCAATAGAGCAAACAGTAAGCAACAGAGAGGTTTAGAGAGAGGTAAAGCCAGACAGTCCATCTTTTCCCAAACCCAAAAGCCGCCACTACACCCAATAAATCACTTTAAAACAAGGTCCACAAAATGGACTGTCCTTTGCATTCAGTACCAAGCAGCATTTAACAAAGCATCGCCTAGCTGCAACTCTGGAGACCCTAGTCCTGAACTAAAAACGAACAAAGTTGGTTTGGCAGCAAAAGACAACCAGTAATGACTTTCCCCCCCAGTGCCTGACTTGGCTATGAAAAGGCTCAACATTTTTAAATTAAGCATAAAATATATTTCTCCTTCTTTTGACATTTCAGGAGGGGGTGTGGTTGACCCCAGATGCATTCATTTCCAAGGTTATAGACCTCTCAGCTAAGATTGGCCCCATCTGTTTTGGAGTCAGCAAGCTGTTTATCTCAAAGTAACATATTTATTTACTAATTATTCTAATAACT
The DNA here is from genome assembly GCA_004024945.1 of Uropsilus gracilis. Taxonomy (NCBI): domain Eukaryota; kingdom Metazoa; phylum Chordata; class Mammalia; order Eulipotyphla; family Talpidae; genus Uropsilus; species Uropsilus gracilis. Next base: position 36,670 of record PVHY01004562.1, read on the forward strand.
AGTACAAGGAAAGAGCAACATACAAGTCAGAAAGCTTCCGGTCTTGTTAAATGTTCAGTTCTTTTAAAGACAAAAACCAAACAACACTACTAAGGATCTTGGTTTCCCTGGCCAAGAAATCACTCTTCCTGGGTACCTTTCAGTAATGGTAGGTAACGGTTAACAGCGCTTCTAACTTTCCCCTTCCCTAATGCATTAAAAATGACCCGGGTTTCCCTAGATCCCTGCTCCAAACCGTTATTTGTGACTGGTATCTATGCTTCAAGAAACGGCAGCTCATTATGATACCCTTTTCAGTGAGAAGGAATCTATCGCAATGTAATTTAAAACAGAAAAGCACAAATCTGTCGGTTCCTCTTCCAAATAATACTGAAACCCTGCAGTCAGGACAGGAAAAACACTTAACAAAAATGCAGCCCAAGAGAACCTTCTCCAGACACGTGAAACGTTTCTGACTGCCACGGAGTGCACCATTAAAGGACACTGTCACCTCAGATCAGCAGAAGGGCAAGACAAACGACACAGACAGACAGACAGACATACACACACACAGACACATACACACATTTAAAATAAAGCCCCACAAAAACTTAACCTACTCAGAAGCAGCATGCTCATCTTTAAAAATAGTGTGCCCGTTCAAGCGATACATAAATGTTCTAAAGTAGCGGGACCACATGAAACCACTATCTCCATTTCTCCGCAAGCATCACCCCTTCCCACTCAAACCTCAGCACTCAGGCCGTAAGTGACAGGACTGCAGTCCTCCACCTCTGCCTTCTTCTGATGTTCCAAGAGCACTTCCCAACATCCTCCCCAGCCCAGCCCCCTCTTATATATATAGGTTGAGAGGAGTTGCGACTAGGGAATTGGCAGGCATGGGTCCTCTGGCGGGGGAAGGTTGCTGGAGTTGTTCTTTGCAGTGACCCAAATTGCACAGAGCTTTTCGCTAAGCAGCGCTTGCAATTATCTTCCCAATCCTCCGCCCCCATCTTTCCAAAAGAAAGCCTTGAGAACTAAGCGGGAGGAATAACTTGGTAAAACCATTTCAATAAATCACTTCAACTCACCTGGTTTGGGATTTTTCTCCCCACCCCAGGCATAAACAGAAATGATGTGCGAATGAGTCACACACGCAAGGTAAAGGGTTGCGATGTCCTAAGTCCAAGGCTGGAGTCAGCCCCTGCCCTGGTGCTGCTGCTACTCTTAGCTCAGCTGGAGCGAGCGGCAATTGCAAGCCCAGCAGCAGCAGGGGGGAGGATAGACCGTAGCACAATGAATGCAGTGGGGTTTTTGCAATGACATCATCCCTCTGTCCAAAGGGCCCCAATAGCCATGCTCGGGAGCAGTGCATTCTGGGCGTTGTAGTCTTCTTATGCCTTGACGGGACACTGAGTGTATCGCCAGAACTACAATGCCCAAAATGCGCCAAGGTCCGACGCGCCCAGAATCGGCGAAGAGAGCGAAGGGGAATAGGTCGCCATGTTGCGAATGCTAGGACGAGTCCGCGGAGCCCGGGAGCTGAGTTGTGATGCAGTGGCGACGGTGAGGTGAAGACAAGACGGACAGAGAACCTGAGGATTGAGCCCGCAAGTTGGGGGTGGAAGCGGTATCAAGAGGCCAAACAAACCCTCTTGCAGGGATGGCGTAATAGGCCTCCTATGCCTTTTGCTCCGTTTTCTAAGGGGTAGAGGGAGTCACTTTACTCTTGGGTGCAGAGCGTCCCTTAGACCCGTTAACGGGACTCTATGGGCGGTTGTTGTCTTTTTTGGGATTTGGGGACCCGAACGTCGGCTCTGGGGCTTTTGGTCAGAGAAGCCCGCTTCGACCGACAGAGTTGTTGGTCCGTTCGTTTCATACTTATTTGTAACTGCTTGTCGTTTATTTTCCAGTCTTAGCGCTCCCCAAAGATTTGAACCCTCATCGGGTTTTTATACAGGGAAGATTTGCACATGGGGCCAAAGAAATCGGACTTAGAATTTAACCAATCTGGAAAAGTACGGTGCATTGGCCCTGCAGTTAGGGAGAGACAAGAAGAGGCCTAACAAGTAACAGCAGTTCTAAAATGATAGTTTTAAACAGCCCAGAGAAAGCAGGAAGGTGTTAAAGGGGCATATTGTTACCAATAAGGCTTATTACTGGCGATTGGTTCTGAAATAACACTGCTTTTTCGGAAATCTAGAGTATGTGCGAAAATACTCTGGGGACTGATGATGCTCATTAACATGGGTCGCCAAATTCCTTAAAAATTGCATTCACTTATAAATACGATTACTTTAAGAACTCTGACCTTTTTTTAACTAAGTAACGAACCAAATCACCTGTCTTTATTTTACCCACTATTACAAATGAACTGTATTTTTTCCCAGTTGTGTTAATTAAAGAACACTGTTTCTTCTTTTTCAGAGTCTAACTGCACTATGGAAAGATGGAAATTTCACCCTCCGGACGGAATCCAAAGGGTTAAAGTCCAAAGGGTTAATATTTCCTCCAAAGGGAGGAAATATTTTGCATTTCCTCCGTCATTCACACTGTTCTGAAAACAAAAATTTTAACTGGCTACTTTGGATCAGTGAGGATATGCACTTGCCTCTCTGTTTGGAGTTAATAAGCTCCAAACTTACAACAGATTCTTACAACTTATAATTTATAACAGATTCTCCTGTCACAGAAAAGCTAGACAGAGTAAAGGAAAACAAAAAACTTGGTAGAAACAGTCAGATATATGCAAATTAAAAGCATAAAAAGTTTTATGAAGAATGATTTTATATGTCATACTTTTGGGAATAAGTCACATGATGAATGACTCTTTTTTAAACAAAGGTAGTATGTCTTGGACTTATTCAGGAACACAACAATCTTATACAAATAATTTCTGCTATTCAGAAATACCTTCTTTGCAAGTCATAATGGTAAGTATAGGAAAAGGAACAAAGTATTTTCTCCTTCTAACCTTCACTATAGTTCTAGAAATGTTTTAAGCTTAGAGATAATAAAAACTGCACAGGTTTACATTTAGGCCAACTTTCAAACTCTTAGATTGTTAGGGGTTGGTAGCTCAGGAGTGTTCATGTTTTAATTATACACACAGTGTCTCTTGTTCATTTTATAAAATAGTTCTTATATGAGCAGTAGCTTTCTCACTTTTAGTTACTATAGAAGACAAATGTGTGGGATTAAACAAAAATACTCAGAATTTTGTGTGAGATGAGATATTTATATGCAGTGATTTCTGTAATTACTCATATGTGTGGATAGTTTGTAGTTTTACATCCAAAGAATATCTAACCATTAAAAAAAGAAACAACTATTTAATATCTAAAAAATGCCATACTTTAACACTTTGAGGGGAAAAATCCTTTTAAAATCATTCTTTCTTGGAAATTTACAAAAAATCTGGGGGGTTGGTGACTGCAGTTTCTTAGAGAAAACCAGTGTCCCAGAGAAAGCACTGTTTTAGAAAACTTTGAACTGTGGAGCTAAGTGGATAAATCAACCTACAGTTTTATTTCTCAAGAGAGACTTGGACCATTGATTTGTTTTATAATATAAGGGTTTTTTTCCAGCAGGACTAAGTATTAGAATCATCTATAGAACTCAGTAATTATTGCCCATCTATCTCCACTGAATTTTTCCTTAGGGTTGAAAGCAAGTATTGTGTATTTTTTAAAACTATGAACATGTAGAGATAGCACAGTTTCTTCCACACCCCCCTATTTGAGTTTTTGGTGGAATGTGAAGCCTATAATGAAAGTTTTGGCAAAGGTTCAGTTTATTACTGATGATGACCATAAATAATTTTTGAAAACATAGAGATGTGGGAATCAGTTTATACATTATAGTTGTTGGGGTGAGATGGGAGAAAAAAGAAAATCATTTTAGCTTTAAGAGTACTACTATACTCATGACTTCTGGGTAATAGAGAATTTAGACTGATGCTAAGAAAGTTTAATTGGAGATACCAGTAACTCAGTACTGACAAAATTATGAAAAAGCTATTCAAACATATTAAATAAGTAAAGGCAAATGCTAGGATTTTCTGAAAATAATTTAATGACTTTAATAACTCATCCTAAGCCCCAGATATTTTAAATTAGTGATTTTCTCTTAGTGTTCTTGATATTTGGGTTAAGGACATTTATTAAGAGTATCTTTTATCCCCAAATTTTTGACTGGATTCCTAAATTTGTCTGGGCTCCTTACAAAGTCCAGTTACAGTCCTATTACATTCTTCCATCCTTATCTATTAAAGAAAACACGACCCAAGAGAACAGGCATTTGAAATTGTTAAGACAGCCCCAGGACTCAAGCAGTGTGTCCATGTTCTTTAGAGGAGAGAGGTCCTCTTGAAGATGGTATATTAACGCTGACTTAAGTCATTTAGAAATAGTCATCAGTAACTTCTGATAGCTGCAAATTCAACATCCTCAGTGGCATAATGTTGAGAGCTGAATGCAAGGTATAAAGAAAGGATGGATGAGAGATTGCTTAGCTATGAGCTAAGGATTGTCTGGAGGTAATGAGCTAGTTGACTTTTTATTAAAGAAAGGGGTATATAAAGAGAGTAGAGTACAGTTTATAATGAGTTTTAAAGGAAGACAAAATGGTGAAGGTGTAATAAAATTGGTTAATAGGTAAATGGTTTTTGTGAGGTAATTGGGGGCAAGGGGATTATTTATAAATTGATTTTTTATTTTTTAAGGAATGTTTTTAGGTAAACATTGAAGGGATGGGATGCTTATCTCAGAGGTTTATATGTTTGTTTTTAGTTTTGGGGGGATAAGGTGATAAAATGTATTTTGCGCATGAGGCTAGTTTGGTTTGTGATAGCGTATAACAGCTTTATCGAGGAATAAGTAACATCTAAGCCTCAGTGACTATAGCAGCCTCTTTGTAGTATAAGGGGAGAGGGGTGGGGATCTTTGTAAAGCATAGCAGAGGGCTTTGGGACAGGCAAAAACATTTGGGTGTTAAGATTTTAAAGAGTTCAAGTTCCCAAGATTACCTCAGATGTACTATTCAAACAATTTGTTGCTAAATCAAAATGTAACGAAATAGAGTTCCATTTCTTTGGTAGATGATAAAAGATTATCATTTTTATAAATATCTGGAATGTGTAACACATGATTGAAAGTAATGGTTGTGCGTAGGTAGCTAAAGTTAACAGAAACAGGGTTTACTTGAGTATATAGTTACAAAAAAACATGATTAATTATACAAATAAGATGCAATCTTCATTAAAAATCACTATAGTTAACACCCTAAAACAAAATGATTTAAATTGTGAAAAATTTTACACTGTTTCATACCTTGCAAAGTTTATATTAGAATACATTTCTTTGCAACAATTAGTATATAAAGATGAGTCTAACCAAATACAAATGTTCGTGGATATACCCATTAAGGAAGCTGCAGAGGTACAGTTATAGTCAATTATGTAAGTAGGTACATATTCATAATCCTTAATTTGATACAGAAGCTTTGAGGGTGTTGTATATATTTGAACTTGTTGGAAAAGTTGATCTCGAACAATTACATCTCAATAATACCTTTTTGAAAATGTTTAGTACAATTTAAAATGTTACATTGCAGTTACCTTCTTCACACCTGACTCCTGGTGAGAATCTAGCATGAAGGTATAATAGCCTGACTTTTAACCACTAAAAAATAAAATTCAGTAACCACAATCCATAATAACCTAGGTGAGAAATTTTGTTAGACTAAGCCAAAATATAATTCGGTTTTCTTGAGTTTGGTCCTCAACATCAAACATTAATGTAACTAGTAGAAGGGATCTGTTATAATCCTCAGGCCATTGAATTAAATAGTGTTCATTCTGTTTGCAGTTTGTCAGCTTATGCCATCATTTCCTTGTGAATGTTTTATATACAAGATATAGAGAAAAGTTTTTAAATGTGCTAAAATCAATTAGGAAGGTGGTAATGTATGTGAATGTACTATTATAAATAGCATCAACATAGAACACTTACAGTTGCTATACTGCAACTAAGTAGCATCTTATGCAAGTATGATAGCTCAGTTTACCAGGTCCATGCTAGTTTAGTGGAATACTAATGTGTTACAAGTAGCATTTTAGTTATGAATTCTTTTACAGTCTCAATGCAAGAACCTTTTTCAGTTCAGCTTTTTCTTTTTTACATCTTTATATATTGGACATTCTGCATTATGCTATTGTTTTTCCATTTGTGTGTCTTTCCAAACTCTGGTTCTCTGTTGCTTGCTGATCTTGAGATAATTTATGGGCAATTTTGTTGCTTTTTATCTGAAATGTATTTAAGATGGGTTGCTGGATTTTTTCATTTTCAGATAAACTTTGCTCTTTCATATTTCTCATGTTGAGACCTGTTTAAGCACTTGGAGTTCTGAATTGCTTATAGAGAAAGTGGGGGGCTCTGAGAAGTCAGCTTTCAGGGATCTGAAAAGGAGTGAATGAGTTAGAGAGGGGAAAGTAATACTAAATATAATAATACTACATGTAGATAGCTTTACAGAAATTTGGCTCTAGAAAAGGCAAGAAATAATAGATTACAAAACATGTGGTATTGAAAGAGTTTATATTTAAGACTTATAAGCCAAAATCCCATTCTGTTTTAGGTCAGTCTAATTTCTCAGAGGAATCAGGACTTAAAATTCTATCCTACTCTGAAATCAGGCCAGGAGGAGGGTAAAGAGCTTGGGAGGTTACTTTGGTGATTTTTTTGTACATCATAAAGCTTTTCATTTATTTTTCCTTCCCAGTTTTCAGGTCTTTTATAACTGCTTATTTAACTGAACTTGTCACCCAATAATAAGACCTTTTTACAACATTTCTCAAAAAGCATAAGCTTTAACTTCATGACTGACTGTAAACGGTGGTATTTGCTCTTTGTATCATTAATACTTCCTAGCCAAACCTAACTGGGATCCCCACACCACTATTAAAGAAGATAGTTGGTGCTGTTGAATCAAATTAGATTTGAACTGGACTTGTGCATTTTTACCTAGTTACAGTTATCATTATACATTGTCTAGAAGAAGAGAAATCTGATATAGTCAACTTTAAATTACTGTGAGGAAGGTATAATTGTGGCAATATGGGGATATACATGAGAAAAATAACACCATTGAGCAACAAAACCCTCATTGAAAAATCTAGATCCCACACAGTAAAATTAAATTTTTTATCACCAGAATTAACTGGTCACATTACCCAATAATTTAAATGAGTTGCTATTTCTTTGCGAGGTCTTTCAGGCAGAACAAATGGAAAGATACAGTAAAGGAGGCAGCAGGCTAAGTATGGATGGAGTTTGATAAAAAGCATACATCAAAAGAAGTTGGTTATTTCTAGATCCTGGCACTTTAACCCCGTACATCCAAATGTGCTTTCACACCCTTTTCATGAGCTATCCACCAGAAAGAATAACCTGAGGTGTTTCCAAGAAAAGACACTGGGTACGATGGATTGTAATAAATTTTTTGTTGAATTAAAATGCCTTACACAAAACCCCATCCATTTAGACTAAAACCTGACTAGTTTTTCTGACAAATGTACTGTAGCTATATCCTACCACCTAAGCCATTTGGAAGGAGGGCAAGATATGATGACAAACATTAACAATAATTACTTATTACTATAAAACCAATTACACCCAGTTTCTAAAAGCTGTTTGACGCTTGTGTATTGCTGTTAACTATTGAAAATAGTTATCAGTTATTAGCTATGCAGTAGTTGAAACCAAGATAAGTTTCATACATGCTGTTCATTTTTGGGTCTGATTCTTTTCTGTGCTTTACTTAATAGAAACACAAAGGCTGTGTATGTATGCATGAGAAAAGTAACAACATTGAGCTACAAAACCTTCAGTGAAAAACCTAAATCCCACAGAGTAAATGAAATTTTAGGGTTTCTAAGTTTCTAGAATGTGTCTTGATACTATGAAAAGTTCTTCAGAATACATTTAAAACAGATAATTGGAAGGTAACTCCTCTGATAATACTAGCAGGAACATGCTATTAAAATTTGTGTGCAAGTTGAGGACAAAATAGAACTACAACCTGTCACATTGTTGATACAGTCCTGAACTTGTGACATTCAAGTTAATAAGATGGTATGAAAGCAGTGCACATACTTTCTCCACTTGTAATGGAGCTACATCCCATTAAACCCATCATAAGTTGAGGAAGATCTGTAGGTAAATCTATGATTCCTATCATCATGGAAGTTGTTTAGTCATTAAGAGTATGTGCTTTTGCTGGTCATGGTGGTGCGCACCTGTAGTCCAAGCCTTGGGTGGCAAGAGGCCTGGGATTGCTTGAGTTTGTGGGTTTGAGACTACCCCAGGCAACATAGTGAGACCTGGTCTCAAAGTAATTGGACATGGTGGTGGATGCCTGTAATCCTAGCTACCTGGGGCTGGGGATCGCTTGAGTCTGGGATTGGGACTACCCTGGGCAATATAGCAAGACCCCCTCCCACCTGCCCCCCCAAAAGGATGTATTTTTTGTGGGCATGGTGGCGATTGCTAATTCCAGCTAAATGGGAGGCTGAGGCTAGGAATCACCTGAGTTCACAGGTTCAGGACTACCCCAGGCAACATAGCGAGACCTAGTCTCAAAAAAAAAGTATATGCTTTAGCTATAGAAAGATTGAATTTCAACAGATGACTGAGCATATTCATTGTGAAGCTTTCAGTTCTATAAAAATGACATTGCTTTTCCTATTAAAGTGATCATCACAAAAACTGTTTAATCAAACATTTGATACAGATATATACTAAAGTTAACAAGACCGAACAATGACTAAAAGCAGCAGTAAGCATAAGTGATTCAAGTTGTCTGCAAAAATCCTGAAAATATGGTTTAACTGACAGCAACTACTAGCACTACAGTGGTATTGCCTATATTAAAATTTAAGAGAAGTAGAGATGTAATTTTTCTCTGAGTTCATGGACCCCTAAGTATATCTAGGAATCCTGAATAAACTTTTTAGTGATAGAAATCTTTAGCACTTTTATTCGAAGCCTAATTAAGACATTGAGAGACCTAAGCACTGGGGAACATTACCTCATATAATTCAAAATATTTACACCGTAAAGTGGATTTAAGGAAATTTACTCGTAATTTTTTTTTAAAGCAATCACTAAGTTATCTCCATTAAAGGTAGACAGGAAAAAAGATTGCTTTTTGAATCTGAAAGCATGGGTATGATACCCAAGTTTATCTGCTATCTTTACTATATAGAGTTCGATAACGATAGAATGAATAGGTGACTCTTTCCTAAGAAAGTTCACAATTTTCAGAGCATTAAATTCATTAAGGTATAAAATATAAATGAAATACTGTAATAGGGACTAAATACTTTGTTCCGTGCACAGGTTATAAACCAAGTAATGTCTCTTACAGGTAGAATTATAGAGTAAGACTAGTATTCTCAAGTGAAGTGTAAGCTTTGTGAGAGAAGGATTTTTATCTTTGGTCATTGCTTCTGATACATTCCAAAAACTTAAGGAAGTGCTTGGCATATTTAGTGAATATAAACTTATCTGATCAGCCTCAAATCTGAGGCATCTACTCTAAACACTGCTCAGACATAGCATTAACTAGCCTCTAATTATCAAAATTAAAAGGGCTTCTTTAGGAGACAGTAATTAGGCATATTTTATTTTCACTGCAACAAAAAGTGATAGAGCATTATTTTAAGCATGATTTAGCTACCCTTTGCATTGAGTGGTACCACAAGGCAGAATTCACTTCCATTTTATAATTAAGGCATAAATCTTCCCAAGGTCACCCTTTAACAGGGAGAAATTGGAAAAACAGCCCAGGTTTAATGTCTTAGATCTACCACAAGCAAAACTGCCACCAGTATCTGTCAGGGGAAAGAAAAGTGGAGTTCAAACTAAGTATCTCCCATTTAGCCAAGACTACAAATATGGTCTCATGTTTCCCAAAGAAATACAACCAAAGTGCATCTTTAAAAGTACTTGTTTGAAAATATTTTTGAAGCTAAATATAGGTAAGTTGTGGTTTTTGTTTTTATATTTTATAATTTTCTCTGCCTTCCCAGTGTTACTGGTACCTTCTGTCCTCCAAAAAAGAAGCACTTCAGGGTTTCTGAGGTTGAAAGGGTAAATCACAGCTACAGGAATTTTCAATGCTTTTCCTTCCACCCTTGCACACCCTTCCAATGGGTATGTTTTCCATAGCTAGTTTAGAAAATGGTAAAGATTTTTTTTTTAATTTTTTTTTTTTTTTTTGATGAGCGTGTTAATAGACGTTGTGTCATTTCCAAGTCCTTTTGGTCCACTTGGGAATCACTAGGTCATTATTTTTTTTCCTTTTTTTTGTTTTGAGACTAGGTCTCGCTATTTTTACCCAGGAACGGCAGGCTCACGTTGCCCGGGATACTGCAGACTCAAGCAATCCCCAGCCTCAGCTTCCCAGGTAGCTGGGATTACAGGTGCGCACCACCACACCCAGCTATTTTTTGGGGACTAGGTCTCACTACAGGCCCCAGTGGGACTCGAACTGCGATGCCTGGCCCTGGCCGCAGCTTTCTAGTCTGCTGCTTACAGGCACGCCCCACCATACCTGGCACAAGGTCAATATTTCTAAATCAGTAAGTGATAACAGATTTTCTGTTAGGATTCAGAAGAACTCATTTTGAAAGTGGGTAAAAAGAGACTTTCTGTCTTTACTTAACTGGATACAGCTATCTGCCTGCTTCTCTCTCCAAAGCAGGCTACACACTCTTCATTAGCATTTTTACTGATCACCTTTACCATTGATAAGCAAAAGCCAGCCAGCTGCTCTCTGCTTTTAGCTCCAAAAACTGCAGAAAAGAAAAACTTTAATACACAGTTTAAACTTTTCACTCGTGAGTTTTTACACCATCCCCAGCCTTCTCAACCAAAATACCAAACCAATGTAAGACTATCAGTGCAGTGCAGACTAATTTATTTTTAACAAAGTGATTTTTAATTATCTTAATAATTACAAAAGAAACATGTAAGACTCAGAATACTTTAACATTGTCCAAAACCTTTCTCAGTATTGTTCAAAGTCCTTTCCCAGATTGTCCCAAATATCCTCAGTGTCTCAGTCCTGATCATTTCACCAATGTCCAGACAGAGCCCATCTCCAGACGCTTGAAGACATGTTCCTTTGGCTGCTCCCTTGACTTGCTCCTCCTTGTCTTCCACGCTGTGTTCTCCTTGTCACCTTCAGGTAGCAGGAACTCCATGGTGCTGAACCAGCAAAGTCCACTTTCTTTTTAGGCCTAACTTTTGCACAGCCTCTTTCAGACACAAATCAAACTCAGCAAAGCAAACTCCAATACGGAGTTAAATCTGCAAACTCCTTAACTGCATTCAGCACACATGCTGCCAGCCTGGGCCAGCCGAGGGTTGCAGGTCCTCGGTGGCCACATGGCCAAGCTCACATGGCTCACATCTTTACAAGATGGCCGATTCCCATCTCTCCTCCACTAAACCTCTCCCTATCCAGTCTCCATATTCGAATCTCCAACCTGAATCCAATCAAATCGAATCCTCTTTGTTTGCACACCCTTTATATACCCTGATTTTCCGCCTTCCAGGAAATCTGTTTCACCTTAACTATTTCACTTCTTTCTTCCCCCTGCATCCCCCTGAAGGGAAATTCTAGCTAAGGTCATTCTCCCATTTTAACATTACCTGTCCTTAAAATCTGCAATCTTAAACAGGGGGGGGGGGGCACACCCTATCAATTTGGTCACATAACTTGGAGAAGTGAAATAGAACTTTAATTTACATGTAAGGTAGCTGAGAAGTAAAGCCTGCACTTAAGTGAATTCATTTGTAGATTTTATCCATGTCACTTAGTGTGAGCATTCATTTCACAGCAAAAAATGTTTCATCACTGCCCCAGATTCTTCTGGGGACATTCCATAATCCACTACTTGAACCTTGCCACGATTATAAACTAAAATATTTCTAAATTCTGCATCATACCTGGTCCCAAAGGTTTAGGATAAGGCATTCTTGGCCTGTAATTTCCTTGCCAGATTAGTCATATATGATTCAGTGTAAGGACAGTATGGCTATGTCACAGTTTTACAGAACAATTTTAATGTCAAAAGGTCATTTTTTTTATCTTGTAGCTCTTGTAGACTTTTTATTTTTTGAAAATAATGAATATATTGTATCGTTCATATCTTTTTTTTTTTTGAGACTAGGTCTCGCTATTTTTGCCCGTGGAACTGCAGGCTCACGTTGCCTGGGGTACCACAGACTCAAGCAATCCCCAGTCTCAGCTTCCCAGTAGCTGGAATTACAGGTGCACGCCACCACACCCAGCTATTTTTTTTTTGTAACTAGTTCTCACTACATGCCCCAGGCAGGACTTGAACTGCGACCCCTAACCCTGGCCGCTTGATAGGCTGAAGCTTGCAGGTAAGAGCCACCATGCGGCCTGCATCATTCATATCTTGACCTAGAAGAGACACTTAGTGACAAATTCTAGATTAGTGGGGAGAATTAGAAAACCACCTTTAAAATCCACCACACTCTCTTAAAGCTGACTACAACATCTAAGAAACTTGATCCTACTTCCTAATTCTCTTGCCTTTTAGCACAAAATTACTAGCGCAAAATTACAAATAAGTAATGGCCTTTGACAGTTATTATTACCGATAGATAATTCATTATTTTCTTCTAATAATACAGAGTAGGCATTCAGCAATTTAATAGGTAATTGAGTGAAGTTATAAATCTTTGGTACTTATTCTTTGTGTAGTCATTGACATATCAGCCCTTGTCATCTGATTCTTTTATGTCGGGTTTTATGTTTCAGGCAATAAAAGAAATCAAATATTGCTTGATGAAATCCATCCTGACCTAATCGGAATCTGAGTCCTGATTTCAAGTGCACAGAGGGCCATGATATTTGATATTTATCATAACAGTTTTACATCATGGTATACTTAATCCTATGACCATAACACCATCATATATGTTTATTTTCTAAAGGAAGCCTGTGAAATATTTCTAAATGACTTGATTTTGTGTATGGTGTGTGTGTGTGTGACACACTTTTCATTTGGACCTGGTTCTTTATGGTAAATGACTAGAAGGTTATGCAGTTCTGTCATGACTATACTATCCTCAGTTTCTGCAATTAATCAGTTAAAGCATTTGTAGATTGACTGCATGCATGTGTTCTATTTTCCTGTTATCCAGAAAGTTTTTCATTATCAACCACAGATTTATAAAAGGGCATTAAAGTGTCTCGTTACACACTAGCATTAATATTCATCATAAAACCTTAGGATAAGTTGCTTCCATAACTAGCCTACACTCACACTTTCTATACTTTCTGCTATTTCCTACTTACATTTGTGTACTAACAGTATTGAGGGTACATGACCACTAAGTTGTAAGTTTCTTTGCAAGAAGAAACTATATCATTTATTTTTCACATTTTCTTCTGTACTTACAATACAACTTAGGAAATATTTCTTAGGAAGTTTTCTTAGGAAATATATTTCCTAAGAAATTCATATTCATATTTTCTTAGGAAATATTCATATTTCAAATATTTCTTAGGAAACACTCTTAGGAAATATTCATAGACTATCCACTAGGTGTCACATATTATGCTACATAGATTCTATGCACACAAGGATAACAGACTTGCCACTGAGAGGAGGAAAAATAGACTAGTAAGCCAAAAACAAACAAACAAAAAATCTGCAATTTAATAGGATATTGTAGTGGGATAGGGGATTTCCTGATTCAAGTGGACTAAATCTTCATTTCTAAAATGATCTCCCTTTTAAGAATATCTCACCGGCAAAATCTCCATCACTAGTCATTGTTTCAAATCCATACATTATGGTTGCAACTGAGCTGAAAAACTATACACACCAATATTTCAACATTTTCAACATTTTTCTGGTTAATTTCTAAATTTAAATACAGTAAAGTCCACTCATATAGAATTCTAAGTTTTGGCAAATTAAAATCATACCACCACAATCAAGATACAAAAAAGTTATATCAAATTCTGTTGTGCCACTCCTTTCATAATTTTTTGCAGTAAAAAAAAATATTTTCACATATATTCCTTATCAAAACAAGGTATGTCCTAAAACTACCTTTTCTGATAAGCTCCTATAGAAATATAAATATCCAAAGAAGTACTAAGTCATTACACCATTGTTAGTCATACTATTGTTACTCAATAGCTTATAGTAGATCAAGATTTTTCAATAGTAGATCAAGCTATTGAAAAAAATTAGAACTCAGAAGAGGTAAAGAATATATATGTGTGGGTGTGTGTGTGTATCAGAGGGGAGAGGTCAGTGGATAAAGCTGGAGATTAGATCCTGGGCAGTGAAACAATATAGATGGAAAGATAGCTATGCAATAGTGTGTGTGCTTTTGAGAAGTGTTAGGGTGTTGGTTTCTCAAAGTTAGTACCAAAGAACGAGATGAGTGTTGAAGAGGACTCACCAAAAATTCATCTCTCTTTATCTAGAGCTGCAGACCTGAGATTTGAAAACTAATTGTGCTAGTAACTTGTGCTTGAAAAGACTTCCTAGCCGGGGCATGGTGGCGCATGCCTGTAGGTGGCAGCCTAGGAAGCCATGGTCGGGCCAGGGATTGTGGTTCAAGTCCTGGCGGGGCACACAGCAAGACCTAGGCCCCCCCCACAAAAAAAAAAAAAAACAAAAACAAAAACAAAAACAAAAAAACACAGCTGGGCGTGGTGGTGCATGCCTATAATCCCAGCTACCTGGGAAGCTGAGACTGAGGATTGCTGGAGTTTGTGGTACCCCAGGCAACGTGAGGTTCCACAGGCAAAAATAGTGAGAACTAGTCTCAAAAAAGAAAAACACCTTTTTGGGTTTCAATTTCATCATCTATAAAATATGGTTGGCCGGGCACGGTGGCTCGTGCTTGTAAGCTTCAGCCTATGAAGCGGCCGGGGCCAGGGATCGCGGTTCGAGTCCCGCCTGGGGCCCGTAGTGAGACCTAGTTCCAAAAAAAACCAGCTGGGCGTGGTGGCACACGCCTGTAATCCCAGCTACCTGGGAAGCTGAGGCTGGGGATGGCTTGAGTCTGTGGTACCCCGGGCAACGAGAGCCTGCGGTTCCACAGGCAAAAATAGCGACACCTAGTCTCAAAAAAAAAAAAAAATAAATAAAAAATAATAAAATAAAATAAAATATGGTTGGATGAAGTATATTCTAAAGTTCATTTCATTTTTCTCCAACTAGATATATGTATTGGGAGAGTGGTTCTAGTTCTATCTGGATATTATATATAACAATAACTAAATTCTAGCAACTTTATAATCTCTTAACAGTTCATGTAGTTTTGTATCAGAAGCTTCCAGAGCAAAATTAAGACTGGGCTTCACTTTGGATTGGGTCCCAGTGATACGGCTTTCTTGACCCTCATTCATAGAGGCAGATATGACTTACTTATAGGAGGACCCATTTATAGAATGGCTATATACTCTAAAGTTGTAGTTTTCACTTTAATAGGCCCTCTGATGCATATTAAAATGTAACCAGTGTTCACCAAAATAAAGGAACTTGGAGAACCTTTCCACAAACCAGCCCTACAAGAGGTTCCTGACATGCTCAGCCTGACTGACTACCTCAGAGTTACTTCTAAAGATGCAGCCTGGTCTGCATTCCAAGAACACGGGTCCTCACCCAGGAAAAAGACATTACTCCAAACAAAAATGAGACCAGTGGGGCAAGCATCAAGGAGTTGATGCAAGAGAGGAGTTGGAGCTATCCAAGTAAGGAAGAGGGAAAGAGAGAGCAGGGTGATAGTATATGGGTGCATTATTGATGGGAAAGCGATACCTAAGGGAAATAATAACCAAATATGACATGTTGTATGAATATAATTTTTATTAAAAAAGCTGTTATTTCTGTTCTCACTTCCTCTGGGTGTCTGCACCTGTTATGATTTGATTTTTTGGTTTATTTTTATTTGACCACTTTAGTAACTGCTGTGTGCAAGAAATTGTAAATTGGGGTGTGACTAAGTTATTGTTTTGTTTTTTTGCTGAACATTTTATTTATGCTGCCCAAAATACTAAACTTAAAAAAAATCAGTCACTGTTTTGTTCTGGAGTAAAAATATTTTTTAAAAAGGCAAAGTACCAATTTTAATTGTACATCATGTTAATAAACCATCAAAGTACAGAAGAACATTAATAATAATGTCAGTGGCATGCTTTTAACCAGAGAGTGGACTCCTCCCATACTAAAATAAATATTACTTGTTTCAAAAAATGATTACCAAGAGCCTTGAAAGTTAACATAAATTTAAAAGAAGTGTCCATCAATGTGGAAGGATAGACCAAAATTGAGTATATAATGATCAGAATCAATTCTGAAATGATATTCTTTGGTTTATTCAAAAGTCCTCTTGGGTCTGTTTCAAATAGGAATAAGGACAATTTATTTTAGTGTGCTGACTGCTTAAGAATGATATTTTACAGGCAGAGCAAAAACACCTTAAAATAGTAATATAATATCCTTTAGTTAACTGTTGAGTAGTTTGCAAGGAGGTAGAAAGACCTGTGTGCATGTGTGTGTGTGTGAAGAAGGTAGAAAGAAGTAGGGGTGTGTGTGTGTGTGTGTGTGTGTGTGTGTGTGTGTTGCTTTGGCTCACTAAACTTCCTTTCAGCACTGACTCGAAAAATCACAATGATAGGGACTGTTACCCAGATTTAAGTTGACTTCCCATTTTCTTTAGGAGATTTGACTGGTTGATTTCCATTAACCATTTTATTCTGAAAGATTTTTCCACTTCTTGTTTTGCTTTCAAACACAAAAAAGTTCAGATGTTTTACTAACTGCTTAAGCTGACTTTCTGTAGATTACGTCATTTCATCTTTCTCATGAACTAAACTTGGTTCTCCAAGAAGATTCAAGCTTTTTTTCCCTGTTCTTCCACTTTAGTTTCAGTGTCAAAATCACTGACATAATGCTTCTGTTTATCTTCTAGAACATCTTTGTTCATGGGAACTTTTTAAAGTAGTGTATATATATGTTATTATATAGGATATAATATATAATACAATAATATATATATATATATATTTTAATTATTTTTTGAGAATAGGTCTCGCTATGTTGCCCAGGATCCACAGACTCAGGTTGCCTGGGGTACCATGAACTCAAGCGATCCCCAGTCTCAATCTCCCTGGTAGCTGGGATTTCAGGTGCAGGCCACTACACCCATCTATTTTTTGGGACTAGGTCTTGCTATGTTGTCCTGGGCAAGCCTCGAACCTGTGGACTCAGTGATTCCTAGTCATGGCCTCCCTTTCTAGGCTGGGATTAAAGGCGCATGCCACCATGCCTAGCCGTAAGTAATATTTTTAATTGTACTGGTGAGAATTTGGCTAAATTTTCCATTCATTCTTTCTTCTTAACATTGAAGGAGTTGGAACTTCTCATACATTTAATTACTTAGGTTTTCCTTCAACTATCACTTTCACAGTCACCATCCTTAAAACCCAAAGATAAAAACATGGCAATAAAAAGATTTATGATCAAACAAACATCATCAGGCAAAGTCCCAGATTTTGCTTCAGAATAATATTTTGTGCATGAAGAAACTAGCTTTCTTAGTTTCCACAGATGATATACCAGATTCACTGGTTTGGTTGGTACTTATGAATTTCATGATTGGTTCATTAACAATAGACTTTAAATTGGTAACATTCTGAAATTGTCTAAATGAATTGGTGTATCTAGCTAAAATAACAATTCTTAGGTATTTTTTCTGTAAAATATCACACAGTGCTAGCATCCACTTCACTGTGTGGATCTTGAACAGCTTTTATCTTCTTTCAGAATTTTGACACAATGATAGCAATATATCTTGTTCTGGTAAGCACATTCTGGAAATGCTCTTCTCAAACAGTTGGTGTAACACACTGAAACTGCTAGAAGCCTTTTCATTAACACCAGATATTGCTGTTCAGTTGATATCTTGTTGGGAAATACCTTGCTATGGAAGGTGCTAGGTAGGGCCATCTTCTGAATAAGTATTTTCTTTAACTCAATGTATCATTTGAGGGCCCAGCACCAACAACCAGGAACACTACACCTTGACTGACATTATGAAATAAATTTTGTAGTGACTCTTACTCCAATCCTGGAGAATTAATTATACAAGAAGTTCTCATTTTAATAATAATAACACTTTAATAATAGCACTTAGGGGAAGAAGAGAAGGTATATGTGGCTTTAAATTGATATGTGAAAGGGATATCAGTTTAACAATGAGTCCTTTATATATGCCTATCTTCTTTAAGTCTTTGAGATAAGCAGATAGGTAAAGAGACACACAGGGAAGCTGTTTGTCATGATAACAAAAGGAAGAAAAACTCATGCTATAAATCATTGAAAATATTCACAATTTTTCTATCTTGTCATTTTCCACCGTGGAGGCTGGTCTTTTATAGTTGACAGCATGACTGCATCTCACTCAGGCTTGTGATGGAAGAAGCTCAAGTGGTTTATTATTACTGGTATTAAATCGGAAAATGGAGTTTGTTGATCAAATGGATCAATGTTTTGATGTCTTACTAAATGTCAGGGATGTTTTAATGTAAACAAAAACTTTCTGGATGGAGAGTAATAAAATCTTCATTGTGTACTCTTCCCTGTCTACACAGTTATAGCTAACTTTTGAGTGCTTACTATAAACAAAGGCACTATTCCAAGTGTACTGCATTCATTTCATTCACATCTTTTTCGATCTTTGTAACAACACCATAAAATACTGTTCATATTGTCATCCTTAATTTACTAATGAGAAAAGTGAAATTTAAAGAAATTAGACAATTTTCTCACAATATTGCAAAGCTGAGACTTTGAACCTAGGCTGTTTTGACTCCAAAGTCTGCACTCCATTTCAATAAACTAGCAAAGTTTACAGTATTAAGATCATAATCATTGTTTTCTTTTACAGAGAATGGCAATTGATAAGGGAGGGATTAAGGGGAACTACTGAGCCATTTCTGAGACAGATGGTACTCTCACAGTTTCTTGTAAAATCAGGTTGGACAGATAAGAGGTAAGGAAGGTGGTGGTGGTATGGTTGAGCCTGGTTCAGAACTGATTTCATCTGAACCTCTGGCCCATTTGCCTGCCAGCTGACTGAAAATCTGGTAGTTGGATCAAAACCTAGGCATTCTGACTTCATGCACTGTGTGATTCAAAAGATCTTGATTCTTGGCACTGCTATGCTCATTACTTTTCAGAGAGCACAGCCTTGTAGGGGAGGACCATCCTATTGGATGGTCTCCATGAAGTATTTGCATAAGGTCTAGGCAACGTTTGTTCTAAATCCAAATATATACAACTTGTTCATGGCTTGGCAATGAAAATCACTAGGCCAGACCTAAGCATGACTGCAAATTGGTTATTTAAACCTGACATATTCCTCTGCAGGTAAAGAATATGAGCTCTTGAGTCAGATAAACCTGGATTTCAATCTTGGCTCCACTGCTCAACTGTGGAGAAATTACTGGACTCCATTTTCTCATATGTGAAACAAGGATAAAGGTAGCACCTAACTTCATATGGTTGTTGTGAAGACTTGAACATTGGTGAGTATAAAGCATGTACCATAGTACCTGAGACATAGTGAATACTCTAAGAAAACTTATTTCATAAGGGAATCATAGAACTTAAAATATATTCATTGATTCATCATTCTTTAACATACATTCTAAAGGCTTTTAATATTGTGTTGCGTGGAAAGGATGGAAAAGACAGTAATAACTTTTGTTGAACATCTAAAATGAGTCAAATGCTTTGAAAAATACATCATCTTATTTAATTTTCGCAGCAGCCATATGGCCTGCTTTTTCACTTTGTAGATGATTCCCTAGATTCAAAGAGGTTTAGTAACATGCTTAAGATTGATTGTATAGTAAACAATGTCCAAGGAGAAGATGTTTGAATAGGTATCCTTTATTCTCACCAAAAAATGTTATACAGAAGGCAAGCTAATACATAAAAAGTAGCTACATTCCCTCTGCTGTAACTGAGGTTTGTACTAGGTACTGGAGAGCACAGGAAAGGAAGGTAAAGGGATTGGGTAGCTGTGGGGAAGTAGAGTCTCCTTCACAGGAGCAAATTCTAATAGTAGGACTCTGGGTGGGAATGAGTAGGGGGGCATTTTCTGGAGGAGTGAAAAGAAATCTTTTCTGTTTTTTCTCAAGTCACACTGAAAGAGGATTAAAAGGAGTTGACCTAGTGACTAATACTGTTTTACTTTTTCATGTTTTTCTCTTTACTTTTAAAACTGATTCCTATGGGATTGTATGGATAGCAATACAGACTTTTGGCCTCATATTTTCTCCTCAATTGTAGATGAATTATTTCTTGCTGATTTTGATGAATCAGAGTGTTTGCATAGCCTCCCAAGATTCTGATAATACTTCTCCCCTCAATCTTTCATTATTAAAACCTTGATAAATGTTCTCCAAAATTATGAGACTTGGAAGAAACAAAGAGACTTTGTGTTCACTGCACTGATTTCCAGTGCAGGCATAGCTACCAACTAGCTAGATGTGACACTGCCAGTTATTCAATTTCTTAGGAGTGAAAAGGGTAAAGGAAATAGATAGCTTGACTGAGTGGCTGTGCTATAAGCTAGGCTGATTTCACTTTTGAATATGAATACAAAAATCTTAAATACAAGCAAAACAAATCCAAAATATATGTCAATACCATATATTCTTTCAGGAATATGAATTTGGTTTAATATTTTTAAAAATTAAAAATGTAATTTATACCTAGCTTATTGATAGAATCAATACATATGGTCATTTCAACAGATGCAGAAAAAACTGATAAAATTCAACATCCACTTATAAAAGCAAAATTTTGCTAAATTAAGAATAGAAGAGTATCTATTAAACGGATAAAGATTTCTACTTTTCTTTAAACTTAGATTTAAGGAAGTCAAAACTTTCTTAAATCAACAAAGAATAATTTTTAAAAGTTAAAAGTTAATGGTTAAAAGATGAAAAAGTCTCTTTGAGATCAGGAGTTAATGCAAGCTGATAGATATATGAGTGTGATGATGTAAAAGAAGTTATAAAAAGACTTCCTGAGAAGCTTTATGACAGGGTGTTTTGCATTAAGAGATCACTGAACCTAACCACTAGGCAGCAGATCTTGCCAAAAGAGCAGTGGACAAATAAGAGGAGAATAAATTCTACTTTAACCATATCTGAAATAGGTTGGGAAAGAAAAGAGAGAAGAATAGACAAAGTAATCTTGTAGTCAAAAATTATGTAAGAAAACCATACATAAACAGCTAATCTTCAACAAAGATGTGAAAAACTTACACTGGAACAAGGACAACCTCTTCAATAAATGGTGCTGGGAAAACTGGTCCAAAACATACAAAAAAATGGACCAAGACAGCTCCCCTACAATCCAGCAATTCATTTCTGAATACCTCTATAGCAGGTGAAAAAATGAAGGAAAACATAAACATCTGGGACTACATCAGACTAAAAAGCTTCTGTACAGCAAAAGAGACAACAGACAAAACAAAAAGAAATCCAACCAAATGGGAAAAAATTTTTGCCCTCCATACAAGTGATAAGGGTCTGATAACAGATACCCAAAGAACTCATACAACTTAACAAAAACAAAGTGAAAAACCCATTTAAAAAATGGGAAGAATTAAAAAGACACTTCTCCAAAGAGGAAACACAAATGGCCAACAGGCACATGAAAAAATGTTCAACTTCACTAGCAATCAGGTAAATGCAAATCAAAACCACAATGAGATACCATCTTACACCAGTAAGAATGGCCCACATCCAAAACACGGGCAACAACCAGTGCTGGTGAGGATGTGGAGAGATGGGAACACTCTTACACTGCTGGTGGCAATGTAAACTGGTCCAACCTCTATGGAAAGCTGTGTGGAGGACCCTCAAATTAATGAAAATGAAACTGCCATTTCACCCAGCAATTGCTCTCTTGGGAATCTACCCAAAGGATACCTCAATGTGGGTACAAAGGGACACCTGTTCTCAGATATTTATTGCAGCACTATTTATAATTGCAAGGACATGGAAGCATTCAAAGTGTCCCAAAACAGATGACTGGATGAAAAAGATGTGGTATATATATATATATATATATATATATATATATATATATATATATATATATATATATATATATATATAATGGAATATTACTCATCAATTAAAAATGACAAATTAGAAGATTTTATGATAACATGAATGGACTTAGAAGAAATCATACTAGCAGAAACAAGTCAATAAGAAAAAAATCAAATGGTTTCACTATTATATGGGACATGAGGAAGATAAACAAAAAGCCATGAAGAAAAATCAAAACAAGCTAACAACCAAATTAAAGTACAAAACAGAGGGAGGTGGAGGGAGGGACAGGGTGGGAATGATCAGGGAGTGTGTGTGGGGGGTGAACCCCGGAAATCACAATGGTGAAATTTATGTGTGAAATTTATATATAAATAAATTTTTTAATTAAATTTTAAAAAAATAAAATACATAATTAAGGCTTAAAACAAAACTCTCTAAGTGTCCTCATGTATTTTTATAAGGTTGATTAAACCTGAAATGTACAATTTAGAACTTGTTTGAGCTGCAATATATTATTTTAAATAAATATCTACTATTATTGTTGGGAAAGAAAAAATGGGTTTCTTTTAAGAAACCACTGTCCTGGAGGTTCAAAGCAAGAAAAGTAAATAAATAAAAGGCATTATTTACACTTTGAATTTTCTTCTAAAAGCAAATTTAAAATCATGTATTTTAAAAAACATATATATAGGTTATTAGACTTAAAAGGAGTTCAGAAAGTTTATTAGATACAAGATTAATATATAAAAATCTGTTGCATTTTTATGTGCCTGTCAGAAATAGGTTTTGAAACTATCTGACATAGTCAACTTATAAGGGCATTAAAATTTTCTGGCACTTATGATTAAGTTAACAAAGATCTGTCTTTCCCTAGGTAAAAGACTAAAGCTTTGTTCAGAGACATTAGAGAAGGCATGAATAAATGTCTATTTCATTTCTTACTTTTCCAGATACAGTAGCCTGGAACGCAATACCTGGAACCCAAGTCCCAGAGTTTCAGAGAGTTTCAGTTCCTGTACAGTTTGGCTACTGTAAACAGAAATCTACATAAAAAAGAATTCCAATTCTATGTCTCTGTTAGCTCCTGGTAATCTCAGGAGTCCAATCAAGCTCACTTTTGACAGCTTTAATGAATGAAAACACTCTGGGGTTGCCTAGTGCACCTTGACCTTTGAGATTTCAGGATGATCAGGTCATCTTCAAAGAAAGAAAAAACTGTCAGTATTTATAGACAGGTTCACTCTATCCAAATTACATTCCTTCTTTTAATCTTTAGTACAAACATATGGGGAAAGGAGTTCGATTATCCTTTTTTCATATGAGAAAGCTGGAACTCTAAAAGGTTAGTGACAATCAGAGACCCAGAGTCAAGATGATAGGGTGTGCCCCCCCCCCCCCACTGTCTCCTGTTTAAGATTGCAGGTTTTAAGGACAGGTAATGTTAAAATGGGAGAATGACCTTAGCTAGAATTTCCCTTCAGGGGGATGCAGGGGGAAGAAAGAAGTGTAACAGATTTCCTGGAAGGTGGGAAATCAGGGTATATAAAGGGTGTGCAAACAAAGAGAAGGATTTGATTTAATTCGATTGGGATTCCAATATGGAGAGAGGATAGAGAGGAGAGATGGGAATTAGCCATCTTGTAAAGATGTGAGCCATGTGAGCTTGGCCATGTGGCCACCGAGGACCTGCAACCCTCGGCTGGCCCAGGCTGGCAGCATGTGTGCTGAATGCAGTTAAGAAGTTTGCAGATTTAAACTCCGTGTTGGAGTTTGTTTTGCTGAGTTTAACTTGTGTCTGCGAGAGGCTGTGCAAAAGTTAGGCCTGAGAAGAAAGTGAACTTGGCTGGTTCGGCACCATGGAGTTCCTGCTGCCTGAAGGTGACAAGGAGAATATAGTGTGGAAGACAACGAGGAGCATTTAAAGAAACAAGTCTTCAAGCGTCTAGAGATGGACTCTGACTGGACATTGGTGAGACGATTAGGACTGAGAGACTGAGGCTATTTGGGGCAATCTGGGAAAGGACTTTGGACAATGCTGGGAAAGGTTTTGGACAATGTTAAAGTATTCTGAGTCTTACTTTTTTTTTGTAATTATTAGGATAATTAGAAATCACTTTGTTAGAAATAAATTAGTCTGCACTGCACTGAGAGTCTTACATTGGTTTGGTATTTTGGTTGAGAAGGCTGGGGATGGTGGTAAGAACCCACGAGTGGAAAGTTTAAACTGTGTTTTAAAGTTTTTCTTTTCTGCAGTTTTTAGAGCTGAAAGCAGAGAGCAGTTGGCTGGCTTTTGCATATCAATGGTAAAGGTGATCAGTGAAAATGCTAATGAAGAGTGTGTAGCCTGCTTTGTAGAGAGTAGCAGGCAAATAAGAGTATCCAGTTAAATAAAGTCAAAAAGTCTCATTTTACCCTGTTTCAAAGACACAAATCCAAGGCTTTGGATGCCAAATTTAATACATTCATTTCTAGAGCTACATTTTCTAAAGAAATAACTGCATTATTGAAACAGAACTGTCCTATCACATACCACATTCATCAAGGCAAATGCAATGTGTTATGAACTTCTAAGTCTTGGGCTGGGCAATTCTTTCTCTGTTGTCTCTATCCTCAAACAGTTGACTTTTATTAAGCATCACATTCTTAAATCTCAATAATGGAAGGAAAGGTGAGAGAAATATAGGGACTTTACAGTGTTTATCTCAAACTGGCAGATAATTTTTATAGACAAGCCAAAATTTCTTTCACTTACCTGAATAAACTTATCTCTCTTACCATGCTTTTGACATTAAGACATCAAAAAGGTTTAGCAGTTTTTAGAACATGGTATGTACTTGTTAGCTATTATTACTGTCAGCTGCTTTCTCACCAGAAGATAATTCTACAGTCTTATAGTCAAATGAACTCAGGGTGGAGGAGGAACACCACCAGGCCAACTGTAAAGTTTTCTTGCTAGTCTTTTGTGCTGTTCGTTCATTTGTTTACTTTTATTTTTATTTTTTTGTGCTGTTCTTAAACAGCTAGCCTTTCCCTGTAGAACTACCAGGGGTGGGGGGGAAGACCCCGAGGAGTTGTCTAAGTGTTTCTGATACAGGGTAGTAACTCGGTGACAAATTGTATGGGTGGACGGAGTCTGGAAGAATTGCAAGAGAAAATGGAAAGCGGGAAAACGGGGGATAAAGGGGAGGAGCAAGGAAAGAGAAGGGGAAAAAAAGAAAAAGTAAGGAGATGAGAATGGCAAGCTGAGAGAACAGGCCCATGTGGCCTGCCAGGGGAAGCCCCCTGAAAGAATGAGCTGGAGGTGGCAAGGAGTCATGGTGGGAGAGTAGCCAGCAGAGACATAACCGGTGTGAAGTCAGATGCCGGAATAGCAGGCCAGAGGTAATAAAGGGCTGCTGAGGGCAGGCCTGGTGGATTTGGTCAGATGCCACCGAAGGTGGGCCTGGTAAAGGAAATGCATGGAGCCACAGCAAGGTAGTATATTTGGAAAGCTGATTTTGCATCAGTATCTGTTGGAAAATTTGGAAGAGCCTTGGAGAAGCAGAGCAGCTTGGAACATTGGAGAGAGAAGAAGCAAAGAAAAGATGCTGGAAAAAGACTGAACTTTGTGGTGCCTACAAGGGGCATCATCTTGGACATATATATGGGACTTTTGGACTAAATGGTGATTAGGGTAAGATAATTGACCACTTGCGGCTTTGAGGACTTTTCATTTTCCCTGTTGAATTCCCTTGTTAATAAAACCCTGTTGATGAACTGCATTTTTGACTGGCAGCTTCTCTGTGCAGGTGATGGTGAACCTGTGGCTTGTTAGAGGCTTCTGCCCCATTAGGACCTGATATCATTTCCATTCTTAGCACATCATTCACTAGGGATGTCATTTTGTTTAAAGCATCTTTTTTTTTTGTCATTCTTTTGTTTCTTTATCCAGTTGAACTTTACTAAAGAGTCAGCTATTATTAGGCACTTTATTAGGTACTGAGAATGAAGTGTCATACTTCCTAAAAATAGTATTGCACAGGGATTTCTGTGGCTATCATCTTAGGCTTTACCACTCTGGATGTTCAGGATTATTCATTTGAAGGAATAGGGGTTGACATGGTGGGGGAAGTATAAGCTTTGGCATCAGAGAGATTGAGGTTTCTGTCAGGATGCTGCCTATTTCCTTTGCAGACTTGAACAAATCCCTCATATCTGTAAACTTCCAGTTTTTCATCTGTTAAATAAGAATGTTAGACTTACTATGAAGAGTTATATTTCTGTGAAATACCCAGTCTTGAGTTACTTTTCCTTATCATGAAAATGATCTACCTCTCTGCCCCTCCAACTTTTCCACTCCAATTACATTTATGGTTCCTTTCCCTTTAAATCTAACCTTATTTGCTGCAAAATTGATTCTCATTCATACAGTAAAAAAATAAATAAATGGAGAATTGGGTGAGAAACATAGTGTACTTTATCCCCAACCAGGAAGCTCTCCTCCCACTTCTCTTCCCACATTACCTGCATTGTATTAATCACACACCACTGGGTCTCAAAGTCCAGTATCTTTAATTGTCTATAACCAAGCATTTCAGGTTCTCTGAGTAAGACATCAAAAGGAACCCACTTGGTACAGTTGGGCTATTTCCACATTTCCTTTTTATCCTTCAGCAACTATTCAGAGAGCAAGAGAGTCTTGTAAGGAAGCTGACTTTATTTTTTTATTATTATTATAATGTTTATTCTGGTTGACAATTTAGGCCATAGACATGTACATGAAAATTCCATAAAAGGGATGGGTATGTGGGGGGTTAGGAGGGGTGGAGATGGGAGGGAGTGGTCAGGGAGGGAAGGTGGTAGGTGGTCCCCAGGGAATACAAAGATGTGAAACACATAAATATAAAAAAAAATTAAGAAAAAAAGGAATCAGTACAATTTCTATGCTGGGGAGAAGCAGCTCTCCTGCCTGCCTGGCACTATGCAGATGGCTCTCATTTTCTTTTTCCATTCCCTAATAGCCCTGTCCTTTTTTTTCTCTCTTTTTTGAATTTAATTTAAAATTTTTAAAATTTGCATATATATGTATATTTATATTACTTTATTCCATTATTGTGTACCCTGGGGCTTTCCCATTTCACTAACATTTGTTAACCATCCTGATCTTTTGTGCTTTTCACCTCCCCTGCCTCCTCCTCTCTAACTCCATGGTTCAATCCCACTGGTTGTTTTCATTCTTTCTTATTCATTTGTTTGTTTTTTCCTATATCCATCATATAAGTGAGAAGGAAGTTGACTTTAAAGGAATGTTGAATGTGCTATTCTTGGGTTCCTATGCATCAGGAAAAAATGCCCCTTATGCCCTAGTTAGTGATTTTCATTGCTTCTTCGTGTCCTTATGAACCCTGCTCTAAACACTAAGAAAATTTTCTTATCTTATTTTATTTAAACTTTTTTTTTTTTTGAGACTAGGTCTTGCTATTTTTGCCCCTGGAACCGCAGGCTCCCGTTGCCCGGGGTACCACAGACTCAAGCAATCCCCAGCCACAACTTCCCAGGTAGCTGGAATTATAGGCGTGCGCCACCACACCCAGCTATTTTTTGGAACTAAGTCTCGCTACGGGCCCCAGGCAGGACTCGAACCGCAATCCCTAGCCCTGGCCACTTCATAGGCTGAAGCTTACAGGCATGGGCTGCCGTGCCCGGCCTATTTTACTTAAACATTTGTTCATTTATTTATTCACCCAATACACAATTATTGTTCACAAATTGTCTCCAGGCCTATGTTAGATCATGGGGTGTATCAATGAACAAAAACTCTACTCATAAAACTTACAATATTACCAGCCTGAACACACAAAAACAAACAAACAAAAAAAAACCCTTCAAATAAAATAACAGGAAAACAGCAATAGATAATAACCACAAAAGAACTAAAACATGCAAAAAGTGTAAAAGAGTAATTGAATAGAATGGATAAGATATTCAGAGAAGTCCTTTCAGGACAGCAATACTGAAATTGAGCTTCTAGGAATCAATAATGTGGAGAGCTTGGCATGAAGTTTCTTAGCCTCTGAATGGAGGCATGTTTACAGAGAAATTAAAAGGGAATAAATGAGAGTGGAGATACTGACAATATAAATTAAGCACAGTATTTTTAGTTAGGATTATGGATTTTATTTTAAGTGCAAGTCATTCAATATTCAAATACACTGATTGAGTGCCCAGTGTGTGCCAGGCACTGTTCTAGGCTCTGGGAATGCTGTGGTGATACTTCTGCTGGAGAAGAAAGGCAGCCAAGAAAATGGTAATGAGAATATTTTAACAAACTAAGGCATTTAGAAATGTAGGCTTATAATTTTAGATAAGAATGACCAGAGAAGGACTCATTGAAAAGATTACATTTATGTTAAAACTGGAAGTATCCATGGGATGTCCAAGGGCAGAGTCCTGGGGCACTGCAATATCTAGGGGTCAAGGAAGATGAAGAGAATCAGGGAAGGAGAAGGATAAAAGGCATCTGGATGAGTAAGAGGAAAATCAGGCACATGCCCAGGAAGCTCAGAAATGTTTCAAGGAAGAGAGAGTTCAAGCGTGAAAGGTCATAGAGAATAAATAAATAGATGAGGACATAATCACTGGATTTAATGATATGGGGATCATTGGTGGTCTTGAGAAAAGCAGTTTCATTAGTGTTGCAGAGACAAAAGCCTTGGTTGGAGAATGTTTAGGAAACAGTTGGAGGAGAGAAACTGGAAACCCTAAATACAGACAATACTTTCAAAGTGTTTTGCCATAGGTAACGAATTGAAATGGGGCAACAGCCACAGGGAAAGTTAGATTAAAAGAGTTTTTCGTTCAGCATTTCTGGAATGTTCAAATGGACCGAAAATTCAAAAGAATTGTAATAAAATTGTAATGTAATACCCACATATAACTTTGACCAAGTTGCAGCAATTTTTGACATTTGTTACATAGACCTTATCTTTAGAGAAGGATATTTTTAATCTTTCTTCAAATTGTAAAATATAATGCATATGCAGAAAGTCTCATCCAAAAAAAAAGTACATACCAGTGGAAAGGTAAGAAAGCAAACATCTATGTTATGATCACCAATGGTAAGAAATAGAACTCTGCCAGTACACTAAAGCCCATCATATTCCCTTACTCCCACCAAAAAATAACCATCAATCTGAATTATCAAAATAACAACTTCTAAATTTTCTTTACAGTTTCACTAGATAATAACAAATTCCTAAACTCTATAGTTTACTTTTTGCCAATTTTTGTAATTTTTAAGACTATAAAGTGGTGTTTTTTTCTTTTATGACTCTTATCTTAGTAAATATGTGTTTATTTCTTCATTGTAATGGTATTCTGTTATAAAAATGTGCCACCATTTATTTATTCATTGTACTGTTCATAGTCACTTTATTTCCAGTGCTTTGCGTTTATGAACAAAACTAAATGCTGCTATGAACCTGTTTGGATTTCTCTCTTGATGTACATGTACTGCATTTCTGTTGGGTATAGTCCTATGAATAGAATTGTTATCCCATTGGTCTATTTTTTTTACCCTTGCATCATTACCATGCTGCTGTCATTGCTGTAGCTTTATAACAAATCTTGATATGTAATAGAGCAGACACTCTTACTTTGTCCTTTTTCAAAGTATCTTGGTTGTCCTTATAAATTTTGGAATTAGCTTGTAGAGTTCCATGAGCAAAACAAAAGTCTTAGGATTTGGATTGACATTTCATTGAATGTATAGATACTATGGGACAGATTGATATCTTTAAAATCATTGAGACTTTAAGTTCATGAACATGGTGTAAATTTCCTTTTATTTAGTTGTTTAATTTCGAAGTAAAGTTTATAGTTTCCTGTGTAGAGATTCTGCACAATTCTTTGGTATAAATTTATTCATAAGTATCTCAAACCTTTGAAAACCTGTTAAATGCAATCTTTTTAAAGATTCTATTCCTGTTTGTTGTTAATCATTAAAAATATAGTTGGCATATATAAAGGGTATACAGATGCTTTATTGAGCATCCTCCTTAAATTCATTTTTTTTATTTAAAAATAAGATTTTTATTCATCTAAATATTTATTCAAATGAACACATACAGGAATAAAATACTGATAAATACTACAACATACTTGAAACTTGAAAATATAATAAATGAATAAAGTCTGTCAAAAAAACCACATCTATATGGTTTCATTCATATGAGATGTATAAAATAGGGATATCTATTTAAATAGATTATGTCACTGAGGGTAGGGAGGTGATAATCACTAAATGGTATGGGGGTTTCCTCTTGAGTTGATAAAAAAAGTTCCAAAATCAACTGTAGTGATGGTTACATATTTGGGTATACTAAAATCCATTTTATTGGATAGTTTCAAGATGTATAGAAGATAACAAAAATTTTGGATTTGTAGAAGAAAACAGAAAAGTGCATAATAAAAAAACTGAGAATCATAGGAATTGATTACTAATCTTTGTCCTAATTGATAACTGTACAGGTTCAAAGGAAGAAAATATTCTCTATCTCTAGGATCCTATCTTGTTTTATTCAAGCTAGTTATGTAATTTCTACCTTCCACTTTATTCCTCAGTTCACTCATATTTGGTTTCTACCATCCTATCCAAAATGAAACAATGTGTTGCAATAACCAAGAATTTTCTAGGCCCTCAATCTAATGTACTGTTTTTGGAATTTCTTTCAGCTGTTTTTTTCATCTCCTTGTCAATAAACTAACGAAATCATTTTGTTGGGTCCACTCAGAAATAAACTTGAACAGGGTTTGTTTTAAATATATTTACTAAAAATTCATGAAAATCTGCATCAGTGGCTTGATAGCATTTCCCTGGATAACCTATCACTGAATTTTTTCTTTCCTGCTTTATCTTTTGAAGATTTTCCCCCTTTTTCTAATTTTTGTATTAATTGAACCTGGATATTTTTCCTGTGAATCACTATTATTGTCAACACAACCTTCATTCTTTGCCAAAATTGGGTTCCTAAGTTTTCTGATTTGGTAAGATTTTCAATTCTGGTTATGTCTTTCACTTCTACCTCAAATCTTTCATTATCTCACATTCATCTTCTGCAGTAGCAGTATCAGATATCCTCAAGAGCAAAAGGTTATTTTATAATTCTACAGGGAACTGGAAACCTCAGTGCCCTTTGGATTTGGGGTTGTGTTATCCACAAAAAGAATAATTCAAGGATTTTGTTTGTTTGTTTTCCCCACAGTCAGGGTGTTAATTGTATTTGGATACACCTGGAACCTGGCAGGAGGAATTCCATGTCCTTGTCATCACTATAGATTCCTGGATTGAAATCAACTGTCCTTGGATCAAATAGATCATACCTTTAGTATCTTTCCTTACTGAGGAAGAGGCAGAAGAGGAGCAGAGGTTGGAGGGACCATAGTGGGTCTGGATGAGTGGAAATAAAAAACTTTAAAAAGGAACTTAACCCTGACATCATTAAGTGCTCTCTTTTGAATTCTAGTGATTTATCTGTAGATTCTTTTGGATTTTCTAATTATGTGACCATATTATATATGAATAATAACAGCTGATTTATTCTCCTTCCTTATTCTGAAATTATAGAATAACTCCTTTCAGCACTTTAAAAATAGCAATTAAATATTTTATTTACCTGAAGTATATATTTGGTCTAGATTATAAATTGTAGCCCTAATCTAGTTTTTCCCATACAGATATCTTTTGGGAGGGGAGGGGGGCTGCTTAGATTTCCAGGGGTGGCATTATAGTGGGTAACTAATCCAGGCATGTCTGGAATCTCTTGTCATTGGGTGTCTCTGGGTTGTATGGAGCTACTATTCTGGCTCCTTTGTTGTGGCACTTCCTCTGATGGAGATGATGTCTCCTTTTCTCCAGATCTGTGTGATCATAGGATTTCATGCCTCCTCGTTCATGCTGGCTGTCTCCTCCATTCTGATGTTTGCTCCATTTGCGGTTTCCAAACCTTATTGTTTTGGTGTCTGGGTTTGTGCTCACAACTTGCAGCCATTTGTGGTAGAGGTCCCGTAGGGGGGGACAAACTCCAGTGTGTGGCTGATCCATCGCCTCTCCTCTCTCCTGGTTTACAGTTCTGAGTGGGGTCACAGTCCTATCTCTGTAACTTTTCTTGACCTTTGTGGTAGGGGATTGCTTCCCTGGAGTTGAATGCATCATTGCATCAGGGGTTTGGTTCCCTGGCTCTCTGAAACATTTTAAGTGTAGCTCTGTGGTAGGTTGTCTTTTTAGTTATATTTATAGTTTTGTCTCTTGTGATTCTAATCATGCTCTGTTTCGGTTTCACCCAAGTGACTAATGTGTCCAGGGCCTTTATTATCCACTTAGATGTCTGCAGCTGGATTGTTTGTCTTCTCATTCCTATGAAAGTTTGTTAGAGGTGGGAATGAACCAGAGAGAGATACCCCACACTGGCAGGGGTACTATCTCCATCCATGGACACCAGAGAGACTGACTGGCTTCCCCAGGCCTGCTTCCCTCAAGTCCCTGGTCCCTAAAGTTGCTGTGGAGCAAGGCTCCACTTGCCTATCAGCATCCTGAGCTGCCCCCAAGCTACTGTGGCTGGAATGTGCCCAGGGGCCTTTCCCTCCCCAATAATTTAAAATGAGATCATTATGATATATAGAATTCCTGTACCTAACCCCTCTCTGGAGATTTTCTATAGAGTCTCACTTTTCTATCTCCTTTATTTCTGATCTATTTAAATAAATTTGCTTTTTCAGCTTAAAAAAAGAATTCCTATTTGTGCTTGGTTTTTTTGCAGTTTTATTCTTTGGTTTATTAGCCTCTTTTCTGCTTTAATAACAAATTTTTAAGAGTTTTTAATTTTTTTAAGTTTTTTTAGTTGTAGGGCTTTTTTTTTTTTTTTAAGGCATTTGTTAGCATTTTATTGACCTTTTTCCTCTTTGTGGCTTCAAGCTGCCAGGACACAGGCCCCTCCCACTCCCTTGATCTTTTCTTCAGCTCTTCTACTGAAGAATTTGTATTGACAATCAAAGGTTGCTTTGGGAGATTTCCCTTCCCCAGAACTTTGTAGTAGCCTACTTGCACCATATCAATGATAAGAGTAGCTCCAGTCTTGTTTTTGGTAGCATTTACCTGATTCTGCTAAGTAACCAATGTTCACAGTTTATGGAGGTGGACAGTTGGGCAGAAGCTCTGGTTTCTCTCAAGGTGGTTATGCCTCATACCAACGTTCCCAAAGTAACCTGGGTGATATTTATCGAAGTTGATCCTGTGATGAGGCCTGATACCAGTATTACCTCGGCCTCCAGGGTGCTTCCTGATGTGGTCGTGCCCGTGGCTCACGTGGCCTGGAAATTTCCAGAACTTTCTCAGTCTGGATGGCATGACAAAAGAGAGCAGTTTACTGTTACTCTTATCTTTTTATTTTATCCAATTTACATAAATTTAAGACTTGGTTTATCCATTTCCAAAAGAAAATACTGTTGGGATTTTTACTAGGAGACCTTTAAATTATGAATTCTGTTTATGATGTTAAATGTTCCTATTCATGAATAAAAGCTGTATTTCTAATTGTTCAGATTTCTTGTTTGTCTTAGCAAGTTCATATAGATTTTGTGAATTTCTTACCTTATTCCTAGGCATTTATCTTGTTTTATTGATGCTCTTAATGAAGGTTTTTTTCCATTTTATTCTGCAATAAACTTTTTTTTGCTGAAAGTTGTATATTAATTTTCTATGAGCTAATTTTGTATCCCAGCCACTGAACTAAATAATTTTCTGTTTGTAATTCAGTTAATTCTCTTATTTTTCTTCCAGGCAAGCAATTTTTTTATCATCTGTAACAAGCCTACAACATATTTCCTTTTAATTTCTCTTATCTTTTCCAATAAGGAGCATTAAGGATGAAACCTATCTAATTTGAGTACAGTATTAGAGATTATGCTGGATGCAAAATAGATCCAAGGAAACCTTTTTGAAGTTTAGTACATCCATCATAGTAACAAAAGATAGGGACTTGGGCAGAAAATGACAGCAGGATGGGCAGAGTGGATTTCCCTTCAGTGGCAGGGAAATCAATTTCCCACAATAGCCCATTCCTCTACTGTATTTAGTTCACAAATTCTATACTTTCATCAGTCCCTAGGAAACACGGATAATCAAAATTCATGGTCCTCTCTGGGGAAACACTTATTTCTTGTATAGAACAAGGCTGTGTAACTTACTCATCAGCTGCTTACAAGGTGATCTTAACCATTTGGAGTTACTCATCTCCTGCCCTTTCTTATTATTTTTTAACCTCACCTGTTCCTAAGTTTCCTCTTTATTCTGGTCTAAATTTAAGAAACTTAAAACTTGTACTTTTTGGTGTCTTTCTCCAGAAGAATTATGATGTCATTTTTCTACTTCAGCTCTGGAGAACTGATGTTCATTTATTTAGTGTTAGATATTCTTGTTCATATTTTTATTTTTGGTTTAGTGTTTACTTTTTTTAAAAAATTGACTTCATTAAGGTCTTAGTATGTTATGTAATAAACTTCTGGAGCAAAAGACTAAACAGCCATGCAGTCAATTATATAATTCTTGGTCAACTCAGCAAACTCTGTTAACAATACTAATGACAATTTTCCAGTGAGAAAATTGAGAATAAAATAGTAAGAAATATGGAAGGAGGCTAGCAAGTCATTGAGTGTTGAGTAAAACACAAAAATATTTCTTCAAGATAGGCAATGATATAGACATAACATCCAGTTCTAAGAATTAAGCTTTTTACCCCAATAGCCCATTAATCTTGCACTGTAGTTATGTTAGTTATGTTAATTGTGTGTTCACAATTCCCATTCAATTTAACAGTCAATATATTTAATGAAGATTCTATCTTTTTGGTGAACTGTTTTTATATGTCTTTTGAACAGGATACATTTAGTGTCAAAAGTCTTAACACAATTAACATGTTTTCTTTAAAAAGTTATAGAGAAACAGCAGGAGAGAAGGGAAGGTTTTTTTGCTTGTTTTTTTTCTTTTGCCTGTAAAGAGGGTGATGCTGGTCAATTCAAAATGAAACAGCTGTGAATTATAATGGGTTCCTCTGAGAATTGTCATATTTAAACTTTACTGGTGATATGGTAGCTCTGGGAATAATTCCTGGTGCTTTGCAGGTGTTACAGGCAGTTTGCTTCCCTGAATGATGAAGACAACTTTTTCTCCTTATTTTTTTTCCTTTAAGCTTCAGTAAACTGAAATAGTGTAAAAAGCAGTGGTTTTACAGATAGATATGTCTGATTTTGAATTCTAACATGACCTGAACAATACAGTAGTTTTTGGCTTTATGCACTGTATTTAACTTTTAGTTTTGTTTTTCAAATATATAATATTAATATTCCCTTAATAAGGTTGCTTGTAGGCCGGGCACGGTGGCTCGTGCTTGTAAGCTTCAGCCTATGAAGCGGCCGGGGCTAGGGATCGCGGTTCGAGTCCCACCTGGGGCCAGTAGCGAGACCTAGTTCCAAAAAAATAGCTGGGCGTGGTGGCGCACGCCTGTCATCCCAGCTACCCGGGAAGCTGAGGCTGGGGATTGCTTGAGTCTGTGGTACCCCAGGCAACGAGAGCCTGCGGTTTCACGGGCAAAAATAGCAAGACCTAGTCTCAAAAAAAAAAAAAAAAAAATAAGGTTGCTTGTGAAATTGAATAAATGCAGTCTATGTATTATTTTCATTTCTTTAATATGTATTTATACTAACTAATAAAAACACTCAATAACTGCTTAGAAATTTAGAGGTGATCCATGTTTTCCCCTCAGTTTAATTCATTTACTTGTCTAAATATTTTTTTTCACATCCGACATTTATTGGGTCATTGAGTTCTTTTGATTTAGCTTCTGAAATGCTTTTCAAATTGGTTACATCATCTCCATTCTTTCTCTTGCCTAGATTATTGCAACAACTTTTTAACTCTTTCTCTTCCTCTAGTTTTACCAATTTCAGGCATCATCTGCATGGTCCAGAGCTTCTCAAAGCATGGTTCTGATTATGAGTCAACTCCGCTTGCTTAAATAATTTAAGAACCAAATTTTATTGCAGGAACTTGTCTTCTTCATCTTTTACCTCCAAAGTCAAAGAATGTATTCCATGATAATCACCCTCTCCTGTTAGCTTTTTCAATATTTTATCATTGGACTGGATTACAGCAAATGTTCTGAGCTAAAGTATCTTTAAGTAGCCTTTAACATATGGTAAGGTGCTCTACTACTTAAAATAAGTCTGAAAATTAAAACTAAGATGTTATTTTTTATTAGTTTGCCAAAATCAAAAGTTTGACAATACACATAATTTGCTGACTCCTGAGATAGAGAAATAAAAATTTTATTAATGGGTAACTCCTGCTGATTAATCATATTTTATTTATGTTGTTATACAGTGGATTTCTGGAGACCAGACTCCATAACTCCTTTTAGAACCCTCAATAGGCCTTTCAGATCATCTGACAGCATTCTTTTAAAGTACACACACATATATTGAAAAAAGGACGTACTTGTAATATAAATATCATACCTGCACTGTAAGTTAATATATTTCACAAATGAAAATCACATAAAAGCTTGGGGAAAAGAGAGTTTGACAATACATATTTTTGAGCAATCTCATTCATTTTTTAGCAATAATATCATACATTGTTGGTGGAAGTATAAATGCATTCCTTTTGGAAAACAATGATAGTAACTTTAACCCAACTTTTCATTTATCTTACAGCAACATATATGTGAAAAATATTTGTTGCAGCATTGTAATAGTAAGAGATGAAGAATAACCAAAAAAACCTATCAAAAGAATGATGATTATATAAATTTCAGTATAGTCAAAAAAAGTAATTCTATAGGCTGGGCACGGTGGCTTGTGCTTATAAGCTTCAGCCTATGAAGCAGCGGGGGCTAGGGATTGCGGTTCGAGTCCCACCTGGGGCCCGTAGCGAGACCTAGTTCCAAAAAAATAGCTGGGCGTGGTGGTGCGCGCCTGTCATCCCAGCTATCTGGGAAGCTGAGGCTGGGGATTGCTTGAGTCTGTGGTACCCCGGGCAACGAGAGCCTGCGGTTCCACAGGCAAAAATAGCGAGACCTAGTCTCAAAAAAAAAAAAAAAAAAAAAAAGTAATTCTACAGAGCCATTAAAAAGGAATGATGCTATCTGTGTACCAATATAAAAAGACTTCCAATATGTGTTAAAAATCAAAGTATTGCACAGTATATCTTGGATGCTGTAGTAAAACTTTGAACAATATATGTGTACCTATAATCAAGTGTTAAAATATGTTTGGAGTAGTATACAAAGAATTAAAGAGTGATCACCTCCAAGGATGTGAATTAGGGACTTTGGATAGGTAAGTATGTACACTTTGTACTCTTTAGTACTGATATCTTTTCTAGAGGATTTTGATTTTTGTCTTCATCACACTGAGCAAGTTAAGAAGGAAATGAAGGTATGGTGATGGTAAACACTGAGGTCACTAAATTCAAGAACAAGCTGTTTTCTTTGATGCTTGGTGTTCCAGTGCATATGAGAATAGTTCAAAACTTTCTAAAACCTCATGGCTCTACATGTAACTCACTGGGACAAGTGTGAATGTGACTCTGCACTTTATCCTGTGAAACATTTTACTAGACAACTCTTGTTTCCAGCTTCATTTGAACTGCTCAGCCAAGGGCTGGCCCCAGCCTGTGGTGCCTAGAGGATTTCTATCACATCAATAAACAAGCATATGCCTGCACCAGCTCCAGTGACCTGCTTCTGCCATGTGCCACTCACTACACTCACAGCAGATTCAAGCCTCTGGAAAATGGTATTTTTAGACTTTTCAGAGCAATTTTAGCAATCCCTAACAGCGTTTCTTTAAAGCCAAACTTAAGATTTCTGGGAATTTTTCAAACAGCACCAAAAGTCACAGTTTCCCAAATCTGTAAGAAATATGTCTTATAGGGATCGTTGATTGGAGTCTCCTTACCTTTCCAGGTTCTCTGAAAGTGTGAACCCATCAACAAAGAACAAGGAGTGGGAAGAGGACTACTGGAGCACTATCAGACTTAAACCTTGAATTTATCAACTTTGAGTCTCAGCACTTTCACTTCCCTGCATCACCTGGGTAAAGCAGAGAGTAGAATGAAAACCAGACATACTGAAAGGAGGCTAACCCTAGGTTCTTGAAACAATGGGTCATTGTTATTGGGGGAGGGGATCACCCCTTTTAATTTTTGTCAATGAGGGTTCTTCCACCCGTGAGCAAGCAGTGCCTAGAGATTAAACTTTTGTCATGAGGGTAAGCATAGAGGTTTATTTACAGATAAAGGAAAATAAAGAGTCTAAAAGTTCATACCCTCACAAGTGTCTCAAACTGAATATAACCCCACGTCTGCTCCTCAGGGAGCTATGTGGGGTTTACCTCAGTGTTGGTGTACTTCAGTCTTAAACTGCCAGGTTACCTCCTTTGGTCCTCCATCACTCCAGTTAGGGTCGGGTGAATTCCACCAACACAAATTTCAGCTTTCATCTATCTGGGTTGCATGGTGGATCAGAACTTCATCAGGCTTGCCTCTCCTCCACCTTCACACAGCTCTCAACCCTCTAGGGTCCGAATACAAGGGGAGCCCCCAAAGACTTAGCTCCTGGGTTCTTCTTAACTCTCCTTCCCAAAAGTCTTATCTCCTCAGTCCCTGCTCCTTTTCTCTTTTTATCCTTTTTCTTGCTCCCCCACTCCACATAAAACCAGAGGCTCCAATTCACAATCACACTCTTCCCTGTTGGTCCATCTCCCCTTCCCCACCTGGGCCTTGGAACCTGCCCCAGGACCCTAGATTAGCATATTCACCAAGTGGGCATAGGTATACAATATCAAGGTAAAAGAAGGAAGTACCCTTACCTGGTTTTAGGCCATTTTTAACCTCTGTTTTTCAGACACAGGTAATGAATGCAGCCCACCCACCACCCTCCTGCTATTAACAGCTGATACATACATTTGACAAAGAGCTAACTACTCTCCATTTACTATAGACTTGCAGATTTTACAGAGCTAGGTAGTACTTTTATTTGCATACCTGCATGAGAAGACACCCCCCCCCCCAGAAGTCCTTGGCAGGAAGAGTTGGGAAAAAAGATATAAAGAGGATTGAGGAACAAGAAAGGGATTCAACCATTTTGCAAGAAAAGATGGAGGCCAGGCCATGAGGCCATGAGAGGCCTCAGGCCTGGACCTTGACTCAGGCTGGTAACTTAGGGCTTTTAGTAAGCATAAACTGAAAGCTAAAGCTTTCTTTGCCTGCTGAGGGCTAAAGAGGTTGGAGATTTGAACTCTGTGTTGAAGTTTGTCTTACTGAGTTTGATTCAGGTGTTTCTGAAGAGGCCTTGTGAGCTAGGTCTGAATAAATGAAATTTTCTGGTTCCCATATTTCAGAGTTTTTTACCACTGCCTGAGGTGAGGAGGACACTACATCAAGGTGAAGACAGCATTATGTTCTCGACTGCCTGCTTGCAAGAGCTGGAGTACACCAAAGAAAGATGTCTACTCTTTAAGCATGTGATAATGAACTCTGAAGGATTGGACAAGTGGTGAGGTTACCAAAACTAAGTACTGAGGGTTTTGAACACTCTTGGGGAAGGGCTTTGGACAATGTTTGAGTAACCGGAGTTTTTCTTGTATGTTTCTTTCTGTAGTAAATAGGAATTAATTCTATTTAGTAGTAAATTAGTCTGTACTCTAAGAGTGTTGTCCTGGCTTGGAATTTTAGTGAAAAGGCTAGGAGTGGTGGAAATAACCCACAATTTTGAATGTCTTTAGGCAGCAGGGACTGCAAAGGGTAAATTGAGGCACGCTAGTAAGTTGTAAACTGCAATTTCTGAGTTTTTCTTTTCCTGGTCTGGGAGAGAGGGAGCTGAGAGAAGCTGGTGGCAAGCAGCAGGGAATTCTGCGTAACAACAGTAAGTGATCAGTGAAAATGCAAGGTGTTGAGCTTTGAGTCTACTTCTTAGGGAGAAGCTAGAAGAGGAGGATTTTTCAGTTATAAGGCAATAGTTTAAAAAGTCTCTCCTCCACCCTGTAACAGTAATGACAATGCCTAAATTTTTCCAACAAATAACACTGCCCATATTAGGGTCACAGCTTCAACATAATCTTGAGTCAATTACTTAGCTTCCTCATTTTGCAATGTGGTAAGAATTCACTAGCACATTTCCAGGCACACAGTAAATAATGCTCAAATTTTGTTGAACATAATGAGTGAATAACAACCTAGAGATGGGTAGTTTAGAGATTAGTTTAATAACATACAGTAAATATTCCCCTCCTGTTAGGGGGCACCCGGGTGTCACTGTCTCCTGTTAAGATTGCTGATTTCAAAGAAGGTATGCTAAAATGTGAGAATGATCTTAATTAGAATTTCCTTTCAAAAAGATACAATGGGGAGGAAGAAATAAAATAGGTTTTTTTCTTTGTAATGTAATAATTCAGGAGCTGTTCCTGGAAGGAGGGAAAACAGAAAGAATATATAAAGAGTTTTGAAACAGAGAGCACAAAAAAATGGGACTTGAGATTCAGGTTTGGTTTCTGCCATTTTGTGGAATGAAAATGTGAACCATGTGGTGGCCTTAGCCATGTGACCAAGGCCTGGGGCCTGCTGCCTTTGGTGGGCCCAGGCTGGCAGCATGTGTGCTAAAGGCAGTTAAGAATTTTGCAGATTTGAACTCCATATTGGAGTTTGTTTTGCTGAGTTTGACTTGTGTCTGGAAGAGGCCGTGCAAAAGTTAAGCCTGAAAAGAAAGTGAACTTTGCTGGTTCTGGTACCATGAACTTTCTTCTACTACCTGGAGGAAGACGACAAGGAGAAGATGGCCTGGAAGAAATGGAGCACACCAAAGGAAGAGGTCTTCATGCATCTGGAGATGATCTCTAACTGACTGATTTTGGTAAGATGATCAGGACTGAGAGAATGAGGATTTTTAGGCAATCTGGGAAAGGACTTTGGACAATGTTGAGAAAGATTTTGGACAATGTTAAAGTAATCGAAGTTTTACTTACATGTTTCTTTTGTAGAAATTAGAAAATCACAATCGCTTTATTAGAAATAAATTAGTCTGCATTGATAGTCTTGCTTTGACTTGTATTTTGGTTAAGAAGCCTGGGGATGGTGCAAAGAACCCACAAAGTCTTAAAAGGGTAAATTGACGCAAACTAGTGTAAAAATTGTTACTAGTTACTAGTTTAAAACTGTTACTAGTTTAAAAACTGTAGTTTTAAAATTTTTTTTCTTTTGCATTTTTTGGAGCTGGGAACTGAGAAGCAGCTGACTGGCTTTTGCATATCAATAGGTGGTTAAAGGTAAATGCCAATGAACTGCTAGTAGCTTGCTTTGTAGAGAGAAGCAGGCAGATGTGTTTCAAGTTAAGTCAGAAAGTTTTTTTTTCTTTTTACCCAATTTCACTCCTTCTCTTAACTTTTTTCACATTCAATTTAGCTTGTATGTTGCCCTTTGGTAAATTTTTCCCTTCCAGGCTATTCCCAAAGACCAACAAAGTCTCTTTTTAATGAGAAAAAAATCAGACAAAAATGGAACCTATAGCAAAATTGTGTTCACTTTAACTTCTGGACCTCAAAGGGATGGCATCATGTTCTATTTGTTTGGACAAGAAAAATAGAGTCTGTCCAATGTTGTTAAGAAGGGGAAAACCTTAATGTTAGTATGTAAAACTATAGCATTTATCTGTAGTGTTAAAAAAAGACTAGAAACAACACAGAGCCACTGAACCATGTGCTAGAAATTGTCTTATACTTTCATCATGGATCAGTAGTTGAACTAATAGCTTGAAATCTCCAAGTCTAGATTAGTACCCACATGCTGTCACTTCTTTGTGGGTATAGTCAGTTTATTTAGCCAGTCTGAGCCTGAATGTGCTGATCTGTGAAATAATAAGCACTCACATCATGTCTCTGTGAGGATTGAATGAAATGATTACTATGCTTACTGATTGTTCACTATCAATAAACTATAGCTATTATCACCATCATCTCATTTACACTTAATGTAAACCTACAAGGTGACTATTGTTTTTGCCTCTATTTACAGACAAGGAAACAGTTTTAAGACAGTAAGCCAGGCATGGTGGCACCACCTGTAATCCCAGTTACCTGGGACACTGAGGCTGGGATCACTTTAGTTCAAGGGTTTGAGACAACCCTGGGCAACATATTCTTATCTTAAAAAGAAAGAAAGAATAAATATAAGAGTAGTACATCACCAGGAAAAATAGGAAAAGTTCTAAACATGTAAACTTAAAACAAAATTATTCCTAATCTGCAGGTCAGGATCTATGATTAGAATTTAAAGCCCACTCCGTAGGCATTTTGCTTAGGAAAAGGAAAAGGAAACTAAAGTCACCTATTCAGTTTTCTGTCTAATAACAGGTGCTAAGTGGGCTTGGTCAGAGTCCTACATAGCCAACATGTAGGTGTTGTAGCTACTTGGTAATTATTTGTTAATCAACAAAGGGGAGAAGTTGAGCACCCAGAGGCTCTTCTGGATCTTCCCTGGCAGGACCTGTAACAGTTCCCACTCCTGCCCCCAGGCCCATTTCTGCCTCATGACCAGTCTTTATCTTAAAGCTTCACTGAAAGATGAGAGGATCTATGCTTTCAACAACAACAACAAAATGATCCTTCCTTGAAATGCTGACCCTGTGAATTATATTAAAAAACAGAGCCATTAACATCAAGCTGAGAAATTGTGATAGATTCTTATGA
Organism: Uropsilus gracilis; assembly: GCA_004024945.1. Classification (NCBI taxonomy): domain Eukaryota; kingdom Metazoa; phylum Chordata; class Mammalia; order Eulipotyphla; family Talpidae; genus Uropsilus; species Uropsilus gracilis. The sequence continues at coordinate 79,624 of PVHY01004562.1, forward strand.
AAAGTAGACTCCAGAAAGCTTGGAGTGGTTAAGCTGTTTTGGAAGGGAATGTATTTAAAGCCTGAGTAGAACCCAGTTAAGTCGGAGGAGAGAGTTGAAAGTGTCCCTGTTCCCCCCTCCCATGCCCCCCTCACTGCCTGGGCCCAGGAGAGGGTTCCCTAGCATATCTCCACTGCAGCTTAGACTGCTGGGAGGGTGCAAGTAGGGCAAGTCCCGCATCACTGGGGGTTTAGGGTCATGGTGTCTTGGGGTCTCAGGCTGGGCACCTGGCCTCCTCCCTTATTGGGGGGGGTGTGGAGACTGGGAAGATCCCCAAGGGTTCTGATCTAGGAGAGGGGATTTGTAGGTCCCTGCCTTCTAGGCCTGGCCCTGATTCAAGCCAAGCTGGGAGTAGGGGCCAAGGTCCACTTGAAGCTGGGCCCCCAATATGGGCAGTGTTATTTGTTGGTAAAGCTTAAGCATTGCCATTACCAGTCTGAAAGATATGGAGTTTAAGAATGACCTGAATGGGAATGGATGGGGGGGGGGGGGATTACAATGATGTGAAATTTATATATAAATAAATTAAGAAAAAAAAAAAAGAATGACCTGAAGCCAGATAGAAGAATAATTTCTTTTCTTATCTTGAGACTGTAAATCTTAAGTAGGACTGGGTCAGCATTGTAATGTTAATTTAACTCTCAGTGCCTGTGTTCTAAGGCCCAGAGAGGGGATCATGACTGAACCAAGATAGAGTGTGACTGATAATCCCATCATCAGGATTCATGATTTGAGGGAGAGCAAGGAAAAGGAGGTTATAAAAGAGAAAGAGGTGCAGGGACTGAAGGAAGGAGAATTTGGAGGAGCATCTGGAGATTATCTGAGAAGAGAGTTTATTAGGCATCAGGAATCTGGAGCAGAAGCCAGGAGTTGTTGAACATTTTAGGGCTTCCAGCCTTCCAGTCTCTGAAGATTAGGGAGCTGGATGAAGATGGAAAAGAGGAGTTCATCACAGAGTACTGAGCTGCCCTGATGACCCAGAGAAGAGAATGAGTGAGAGACAAAGAGAGAGATCAAGCTGAATATCATGTTGGCTATGGAACACACTCCAACCAGCTACAGTGGAGTACAAAAGACAAAGACATAATCTTCAGACTGAACCATACTAAGACTGAGGTAAAACCCATGCAACTTTCTGAGGAGCAGAAGTAGGGTTCCTTTCTATTCAGGACACTTGTGAGGTTGTGGACTATTAGATTAATTTAGTCTGTCTTTTCCTATTTGTGAGTAACTGTTGTGCTTACCCTTATTGAGAAAGTTTGATTTTTGAGTAATTGCTTGTGTGTGTGTGTAAGAACCCACAGGGATTAAAATTAAAAAGGTTGACCCGCTCACCCTGGTAACACCCTTGAAAGGCTTGGTACTTTGGGGAGCCCCCCCCAGCAGGGGATAGAGTAAGTCCTGTACCACCAGGGTCTCAGAATCTCAGGGTCTAGGAGGTCTTGGGGCTGGAGGCCTTGGCCTCCACCCTTTCAGTGTCCTGGGGTGGGAGTGGGGCACACCCAAGGGTCCTTAACTGGGAGAGGGGATTAGTAGACACTGCCTTCCAAGCCCCACTCTGTGAGCCTAGTTGGGCTGGAGGTGAGAGTTGAGGTCCTTTCAGATGGCACAGACCTTTGGAGAACTCCAGCACAGCCCTGCTAGCTTGCTGATGGGGGGGGGGGGATTGGGTTTGTCCTATGCCACTGGGATCTCAGAGTCTCAGGGTAAGGAAACCAGTCTTTGCCTCCATGTAGGCAGGGGTGTGGACTGGGCACCTCTGCCAGGGTACGGGCTTGAGGTAAGGTGGAGCATCCCCCTCTAGGTTACTTTAACTTTGAGCAGACCTGCACTAGGAATGAAAAAACCATTCTCTCCAGATTTAATGTAGAAGAAAGGAAGTAATAACATCCCTAGATACACTCATTACCTGGGTAGAACAAGCAGGGTGCTTGGAACCACAGAGACTGAAATCGGGTGACAAGAAAAAAAAACTTTTTGATTTGAACACCTATGCCTGCTTCTCCCTAGGAAGCAGGCTGCAGTTTATTAGCATTTTCACTGTTCACCTACTATTAGTATGCCAAAATCAGCTTCCAGCTTCTCTCAGTTTTCTTCCCCTCTCTCAGACCTAAAAAGAAAAAAACTTAGAAACACAGTTTAAACTTTAGACTAGTTTGCCTCAATTTACCCTCTTTTAAACTTTTGTGGTTTCTTTCCATCATCCCCAGCCTTCTCACCAAAATCCCAAGCTGAAGCAAGACTCTCAGAGTGCAGAATAATTTATTTTTAACAAAGTGATTTCCTAATTACTACAAAAGAAACATGTAAGTTAAACTCCAGTTACATTAACATTGTCCAAAACCTCTCAACATTGTCCAAAGTCCTTTTCCAGATTGCCTAAAAATCCTCATTCTCTCAGTCCTGATCATCTCACCAACATCAGTCAGAGTTCATCTCCAGATGCTTGAAGACATCTTCCTTTGGCATGCTCCAACTCTTCCATGCTGTCTTCTCCTTGTCATCCTCCTCCAGGTAGTAGAAGAAACTCCATGATTCCAGAACCAGCAAAGTTCACTTTCTTTCTAGGCCTGACTTTTGCAAGGCCTCTCCTAGACTCAAGTTAAACTCAGCAAAACAAACTCCAACACTGAGTTCAAACCTCAAAATGCTTTAGCTTTCTTTAGCACACATGCTGCTAGTATGGGCCAGCCAAAGGCTGCAGGCCCCAGGCATTGGCCACATGGCCAAGCTCACATGGCTCACATCTTCATCCTGCAAAGTCCACAAAATGGTCGATCTGCATCCCAAATCAGAATTCAAATCGTCATTGAATCTCCCTCCCTTTCTTTGTTTTAAACCTCTTTATATATCCTTATTTCTCGCCAAGAGAATTCCTGAGGTAGCAAGCCCTGTCAGGCCTGTATGTTAATTTAAATCCTACCCAGTAACATTAACAATTTTAAAGCAAGAGACAATGGCACCCAGGGGGGTAGGCACCCCCTATCAATTCCCCACTCTAATCTTAAAAGATTTTTATATCTATGAAAATAAAAAACTCTAAAACAAACATGAGACCAGTGATTGAGGAGCCCTATCACAGATTTCTACCTGCATCATCTCTGAGGCTGGGGAACCAACCCCCCTGGGCCACAGTTATGTGGAACGTGAATGAGACTCCCTCCTTTACCAATCAATGGAGGAAGAAAGCCACTCAAATGTGGCTGTGGCCCCATGGCAGATCTACTAACAGGAGAGGAGAGGAGCTGAACCAACCACCTGGGCATGTCTGTCCCCAGCAGGGAATGCCTTCACCACCAGCATCTGGGAGTAGGGCTCTCAAACCAAGATATCAGAACTATACAGGACACAAGCACCACCACTTGACAGGCACCAGAAAGGATCCTGAAGAAGCACACAACGTATTTGTCTTACAAGTCCTGATGTGCTGGGCCTGACTATCCGCCTCAGTTACTCCTGTAGATCCCAGCAGCCTTGTCTGTTGCTGTTCAGGAGTGCAAGTCCGCACTCAGAAAAAAAAGGGCTTAGTTCCAGAAAAAAGAAAAGACCACTAGGCCAAACATGAACCAATGACTAGCAGCAGGAAGAGCTGGGAGTGATAGGAGGGCGGGGGGGAGGGATGGGAGATAAGCAATACAAGTTGGAAGGGAAGGTTTCTAAGGAGAATGACAACTATACAAACCTGACCAATATTGTGTGAAAATTCCAACAACAAAAAAAAGATAAAATAAAGCCTGAGTAGATCAAGCTTGGGAGCCCCCAGTTAAAACAGATAGTATTGCCTAATGGCAGAATTATAAATATGAGGGTAAACAAACATACATTTACAAATAACTTTTTATTAAAGTCCAAATTTGAGAATTTTTTTAATACGGTTTGATATATATATATATATATATATATATATATATATATATATATATATATATATATATATATATATATATATATATATATATATATAAAACGAGAGCCTGCGGTTCCATGGGCAAATATATATATATTTGCCCATGGAACCGCAGGCTCTCGTTGCCCGGGGTACCACAGACTCAAGCAATCCCCAGCCTCAGCTTCCAAGGTAGCTGGGATTACAGGCGCGCACCACCACGCCCAGCTATTTTTTTGGAACTAGGTCTCACTACGGGCCCCAGGCAGGACTCGAACCGCAATCCCTAGCACCGGCCGCTTCATAGGCTAAAGCTTACAGGCACGAGACACCGTGCCCGGCCTTCTTTTTTTTTTTTTTAATTTTTAAAAATTTGTTGTCTTCATACAACATTAGTTATATTTGTGTTATTGTTGCCCTAGTTATGGCCTTTCCATCCTCTTATGTCTGTTCTTGTCTTCTTACATTTGTTCAGTGTGCCAAACAAATAATGTAGCTAATAAATTTGAAAATTAAAACATGAAAACATGTTTGAATGTCATTTGGTGCATGTCAAATATAGGAACAAACTCCAACACTGAGTTCAAACCTCAAAATGCTTTAGCTTTCTTTAGCACACATGCTGCTAGTATGGGCCAGCCAAAGGCTGAAAATAAAGATGAAAACAAAGATGAAAATAGATAACAACAACTATGGAATCAGACAGTCCTAGGTTAGAATACTAGAAATCTTGTTCAATCATTCATTTTAAGGTTGAACAAATTACACACACACACACTCAACCATGTATACATACACACATATACATGGATGTAGGGAGGTATAAAAGATGGAGACTGGCTTTAGGGTATATAACAATATATGAAAAAAAAAATATATATATAAGTGTACATCACTTGGTGCAGTGATGCCTAGCACACAACATGCTCAGTAAAAGGAAGCTTTTATTATCAAAGAATAAAGGTTAGAACAAAATTTTATGTTAATAAATTCTTATATTCAAGGACTCAAGTTCTCAGAGATGATTCCCCAAAAAAGAGATTTATTGGTTTGTTTATAGGGGCCTAGAAGATAGGCAGCTGCAATGTGAACAGGATATAAGATTTAGGGTTAGAAGAATCTGAATCCAAGTCCTGCAGTGTGGACTTGGACTCATCACTTATTATCTCTGAGAATTGCATCCCTATATGAGAAAATTTCCAGAGTTTCTCCAATCAACAAGGTGACTGTGGATTATAGCCCTTTATGAACTATGAAGCCTACTTAGAAACACAGTGATCCTTTATTTTGTCTCTGTACTAGGCACACCCACTGAAAAGAGATTAGATGCCATAGGTGAGGTGCCCTGGCCCCCTTAGAGGTCTGATCACCTAGCAGCCATTCTGACCTCCGAGCCCAGCCAGTGACATTTCAGGGTCTTCACCACCTTTCATCCTCATCAGGAAAGTTCACCCCCCACTCAACTTTCTCACAGAAGAAATTCCTCTTACAAAGAATCCTGGAAATTAAAGGGGAAGGGGAGGTTGGAAGAATGTCCTTGCTCAGCACTTTCTTTTGGAAAAATATTTGTGCAGTGAAAACAGGTGTGTTCATCTTCACATGAAAACAGTTGGAGTGTTTTGTGAGTGCTTCCTTAGGGCAGTCGTGTGGTGTCATAGAAAGAGCTTGGGAGTGACTTGGGCTGGGCTCAAACCATGGACCTATAATTATGTGACCTTCTGCTGATCACTACTTCTTTTGAACTATATCTGCTTTTCAAAGCTAGCTAAGCCAAGCTAGGAGAATAAATGAGGTATCACTTCACAGCTCACCTTGTTGCTTTTAAAAGTCACATTTTTAGTCCCTAATTAATTCCTTCTTGAACTGATTCCATTTTTCCCCCTCAGCTATTCTAATCTCCTTTATTGTTGAGAGTTCAACAATATCTTCATCTCAGTACTGAGTGGCAAGGCCTGAAGACCCGGGATAGTAGGTTCTCAATGCCTGCTTCTTAAATGATTGACCATAGTTAATTAACTTTAAAATTACTTGTAAGCTTTAAGAGTGAAGCCTGTAAAGAACCCTGCACAGGACTAGAACCCTGCACTGGATGCTAGAGAAACACGAATTAATAAATTTATCTGTTCTACATTTAGCTCTTCCTCTTGCTTGATTTGCATCTTCCCTTTGGGAAATTGAAATGTCCTATTCCCATTTTTTCTGAACTGCCACTGCTAGTTCAAACTATCATTTCATTGGGGAATTTTAGAAACTCTCTTTTTTGGTAGAGTTTCCAGATTAAGCAAACTAAAAATATAGAACCTCAAGTTAGAATTGAACTTTAGATAAAAAAATGAAAAACAATTTTTTTTGTATAAATACATCCCATACAACATTAGGATCGTACTATTAAAATGGTTTTCACTTATCAGAAATTCAAATATAACTGAGTATCTGTATTTTGTTGGTATACTTAAAGGGTCTAGTTCAAGTCTTGACATTAACATCACAGTTATCATTTGTCAAAATTACACCTTTTGGACTCTTGTGCTCATTAATTAGACAGCGCTCAAGTGTGCCTACAGAGACAGCAAACTGTGCTTTCTTTCTTCAAACATAGGTCGTCCTCAGAGTCATGAGCTGAGAAAAAGAGAATCAAACCCTTCAGTTTACTGTGTAAGTTCAAGCTTCCCTCCACCTATAGGCAAAGCGTCATCAATCTGCTTACTTATAAGTAGATTCTTGTGGTTATTCCATTAGTGCTAAGAAATTAGGGGTATCCCTAAGCTTAGGTTTCCCCTTTTGCATAATTCCCAAAACCAGTTCACCTTTTAAATTCCCCTGCAGCTGTTATTGAAAAACAGACACCTCACCTTCTCCAGCACCTATTAACCTCTCCCATATTTTCTGTATGGCTACTAGTATGCTCAGTTACAAAGTCCTAGTTTTGATATGGCTGATATAATTTATTTTTTATTGTCTTCCTTACAGAAACATTTCTTGGACCTGCCTCTTCCACCCCACTTCAGCCTACTCTGACAATTTAGTATGTCATCACCTGGGACCTGGATTGCAGCAACAGGAGCCTGACATCCCATCCTTGTGTCTGTGCAACATCTTGCAAACAGCCTTACAGAGACTTTTTCCCATCTGGGATTCCCCCTTGGGAGAAACCAGCATCAGTCTCTATTTCCTCTTTAACAAATTAAAACCAGTTTCCATAGTCCAGCCTTCAAAGCTCCAAGTCTATTACAATTCAATTTCTGTCTGCCACACCCTAGGCCTCCTCCCTGTTTCTGGCTTTCTCAGACCCTCATTCTATCTTCGTGAATCCCTCCCACTTTCTCTGGGTCAGGCCATATTTCTTAACCTCCTTCAAATCCCAGGACACCTCTGTCAGCTTTGGGTGAAGAAGGTCTTTTCAAAGGGAAGAAAGCCAAAGCGGGAACCCTAAAGGAAATACTCAATAGACTTGATTACACAAGAATAAAAAGCAGTTTGTCTGTTATATATAATAGGCAAAGTTTGATATGTTTAACATAATTTTAAATCTGTAAGAAACATTCAGAAAAAATGCAGAAAATATAGTAACATGTGACACAACACAGATGAAACCAAAAAACACAAAATCACAAGACCTCAGTGGAATTAGAGAAATGAAAATATAAGCATCCTTTTCCCTTTATCAAATGAGCATTTTTAAAAAGAATGATATTCAATGTTTTTTGGTTTTTGTGGGTTTTTTTTTTTTTTTTGAGACTAGGTCTTGCTATTTTTGCCCGTGGAACCGCAGCTCTTGTTCCACAGGGTACCACAGACTCAAGCAATCCCCAGCCTCAGCTTCCCAGGTTGGTATTACAGGCGTGCACCACCACGCCCAGCTATTTTTTTTTTTGGAACTAGGTCTCGCTATGGGCCCCAGGCGAACTGGAACCGCGATCCCTAGCCCCCGCCGCTTCATAGGCTGAAGCTTACAGGCACAAGCCACCGTGCCCGGCAAGAATGATATTCAATGTTGATGAAGTGCAAGGACTTTTATACAAGATCTGGCATTCAATTTTGAAGTTAATAGAAACGTTTTTTAAATTCTGTAAGTAAAAAAAATTAAGATGCCTACTGGAAAAAATTGTCATAGACTTGAAAAATTGTATTGCCTTTTTTACCTTATTAATGGCATTTTCCATTTTTTCTACAATAAATATGTATTCATATTAAATTCTGTAAATATTAAAGGGAAGACAAGAAAGGAAGAAAGGTTAGCTAAGAGTGGGTTTGGGAATCCCTGATTTCCACTAATGAGTTGTGATTAATCTCTCAAGCCTAGAATCCTCATCTCAGAGATGTTGTTAAGAATAAAACAGAAACAAACCAAAAAAAAAAAAAAAAAAAGATAACCTCTTACCATAGTACTTGATATTGATAACTAATTTTTAAAAAGGTGCATGCACTGGCCCTGTCTGCCTCTGGAGGGTGGGTGAGATGGGGCTCTCGTGTGTGGGGGCTACGTGGCCCACACCTGCAACGGCCTAGACTGCCTTCATCCCCTTTGTCCCCCAATTGGTGGGGATGGGGCGTGGCTGTGGACTGTTTCCGGGAAGGGGGGTAGGGGGTCTTGGCCTGTGCACCGCACACCTGAAGCCTGCAGAGAAGCAGAGTGCTGTGTGCAGGAGGGGGAGGGGGTGTGCAGCAGGCGTGGGGGGGTTCACCACAGTCCCTTCTCAGTTAGTCTCCACTCTGAGCTGCCCACACCAGCAATAAGTACATTGAGACAAACTTCGACCACAGAAACAGAAGAGGCAAGGAACAACAAGAAAGACATTAAAAACAAATGCCTCTAAGTCAGGACTCAAAAAAGAGCAAGGCAAGTTCACAGAGCAATGAACTGTGAGAACAAACACGAAAGAGTCATGCATACCACTCAGTGGGGAGCTACAACGATAAACCTGGCACAGAGTTGCAGTCAATAAAGAACAGCACAGTCCCTTCGCCAGAGGAAGGATGCCTACACAATGACAGTGGCCCAACAGCAAAGCTCCTAAAAAGGAGACTAGGAGATCTACCATCAGCAGATGACTGTTCCCATTGAGGAGCAGCTCTACCAAAACATAAGACTGGGAGTCAGGTCCCCAAAGTCAAAGACCTGAAACATAATGGGATGAAGCAGCAAAATGAGGCAGAAAACAACAGAAAGAACTGCCACCAAGAAACAAGAAGCATTGATACAAGTCAAAGGTGCTTGGATTAAAAAAAAAAAAAAGACCAAAAAGACTAAAGGGCTGAACATGGACAAACAACAAAAAGAAAGGAGGCAAAGAGACCAGAGGGAGTATGGTGGGGTGGGGTAATCCCATGGGGCTCAACAATTATGCAATCATGTTTTGTACAAAATCCAAAAATAAAATAAAATTTGAGTTACCTTTTTGAACAACAACAACAAAAAGGTGATAATTATTATTACTCCCTTGTAATCTCTGCATCTATAGATGCCCAATTAAAATATTTGACTATTAGAAGGAAAAAGATAAATACCAAATGGTCTCACCTATATGTGGAATATAGGGAAAAGCAAAAGGTCAAGAAATAGTCAGACTTAGTAAGCTGACGATAGAATTGAAGAATACAGCAAAGGGGAGGGAAGCAAGACCAAAGAGGGATGAACTCAAGGAAATATTGATAAATACCAAATGGTCTCACCTATATGTAGAATATAGAGAAAAACAAAAGGTCAAGAAATAGTCAGACTTAGGAAGCAGATGGTAGAATTGAAGAATACAGCAAAGGGGAGGGAAGCAAGACAAAAGAGGAATGAATTCTAGGAAATATGGTGATGGTTCATAGGTGATATTGTGATGGGAGAACTATGGGAACTACAATGATGTAAGAACAAAATTCTGATTAAATAATAAATTTTTTTTGAGACCAGGTTTAGTTATGTTGCCCAGGATAGTTCCAATCCCACAGACTCAAGCAATCCTCAGCCTCAGCCTCCCAGGTAGCTAGGATTACAGGTGCCCACCACTGTGCCCAGTTGCTTTTTTGAGACCAGGTCTCACTATGTTACCCAAGGTAGTCTTGAACCCATGAACTCCAGCAATCCCTGGTTTCTTGCCTCCCAGAGCTTGGATTACAGGTGTGTGGCACCATGCCCGGCTTAAGTAAATTCTAAAAAATTAAAGTAATTAAAAAAATCTAAAAATAAAATATTTGACTGATGGTCTGATTTTTTTTTAACCTGTACCTTTAATATTCTTTTCTGCTGATCAGTTCTTCCTCCCTGAGTTTTTTCCCCCTACCCATTCTATACATGTCCCTTTTTCCTCTTTACAGCTCTCCTTGTCTATGTACTCTGGACAGCATTTTTCAAAAACCATTTCCAAAAGTCACTGATTTGTCAACCTTACCTGATGGTCAGCAGCAACAACAAAGGGTTTCACTCTTCTCTTCAACTCCAGGCTCTTTTTAACTTACTATCTGGATTGACATGCCCTGGGAACACCTATGGTAGACAGCAGCTACATCTGTTTTCACGTGAACACTTCCTGGTCACCTGTGACATGCTTGTCAGCAGACCTTTTCTTTCCTCGAAGTACATGTTAATTCTATGTTTCCTATAATGCCTCCTACATGCTTGTGTTAGTCTTATAAATTAAGTTTATAGCATTTGCTAGTAAACAAAATATCTTCTCTTCCCTTCCTCATCTTCTCCCTTTAGTTCTTTCCAGCTCTCTATCCCACTTTCAGGAATATAATTTTTATTCTTTTTGTCCTCTGGAATAGTTAAAATTTGCTTTGGGAAAATAGGATGAGTGTATTTTTACCTAAAATCTATAGGCACACTATTAACTATATGTGCTAGTGTTATTTCTAAACACTTCAGGGTGACTGATAAGAGATAACAGCAGAATATGATGATACAACAAACAATGGAATCTCTTCCTGATAGCTTCATAACTATCAAGGTATATGATTATAAGGTATATGACTATGGGGTTTCGTCTTCAATATGGTATAACTTTATGCAGCTCACCTTCTCTGAGGTTTGGCTTCTTTGTCTGTAACAATTAGATATTATCTATCAAAAAGGAATAAAGTGTATGTGTGCAAAGCATGTCAAACACAATCTAAAAGACTAACAAAGGGGCAGTCTCTCATACACTTGGAAATGTGACTTTGCCCTTTTCTATCCAAGATTTATTCATTCCATGGGAATTTATAATCCAATAGGAATAAGCAAGATCTGCCTAGACTCAGTAAACACTAGACACAGTCAAAGCCAATTTATCAACCTCAAAGACCTACTTTGTGTCAGGTATTCCACTAAAAACACATTGCAAACATTTCTTCATTAAATATTCAAAACAGCTGCTATTATAACCCCAATTTTAAGATGAATAATCTGACATCCCCAAAAGGCCACTAAGAGGTGAAGGTAGAATCCAGGCATTATGGTTCATGCTTGTAACATTGCATCGTATTCTTCACACTCATGCCTTGCACCTAGTAGTAACAGAGGAAATATCTTCAAGTCTCTCCTTCTAATCCTTTTGACCAAAGCAAAGAGAACATACTCTAATAAATGCTCCAGGGTGTGACATCTTTTCCAAAGAAATATTATCCTGGTAAAACCCTTCATATTTCTCATTTAATTTTCACAGTTACCTGATGAAATATCACTTATAGACTTGATTTGTACTGATGGAGAAACTAGAGCTTATATATTATTCAGTTGCCTAAGGTCAATCTAGCCTGAATTTGAACTTTGAACTGTCCAAAGTCGCAGGAGTTTCCATAATAATACTCAGAGGTAGCAATATCTATAGAGCTGGACTGGGAATTTTCTTATCAGCAGCAGGCCTAGACACTCACCTGTGGACCCAAAAGTCTGACTACTTTTGTAAACCCAGGTGTTCTGTGAATAAGTAAGAATCTATCTTTAGACATACTTGGAAGCACTCTGTGTTCTCAGTCAACAGTGGTGGGGTACCTCGCCAGTAAATCTTCAAACAGAACATTTAGAATATGGCACAGGATACCAGGATAGTAACTCTGATAGATGATAAGAAGCAGAGCATTTTGTTCTAGTCAGATTATAGCTATATCCATCAAACTAATGATACCAAAATATTCTGAATGTTCAGACTGCTCTAAAAGACTAATTGTAAAAGAAAAGGGCCTCATTTGTGCTCAACCCTGATTCAATAATGTTAGCATCTCATCTTCCTGGGTAGATATAGTTATGAGGTCTCATGAAGATTATCTGATGATGTGGCCTGGAATAAACATGACTCTTCTGACATTGGGATTGCTTACTAAAAATCACTGGAGTTTTGGTATCAGTCCTTTTCAAGTTTCAGAAAATAATGTCAAACATGTCAATTGTTTGAAAATAATCTGAAAGCAGGTAGGGCAAAAGTGTGTCCCAAGAAGGCTACAAATTATATTCAAAGTGAAAATGTCAATTTGTTGTCCAGCAGTCAAGGAAATGAGTTAAACCCCAAACTCTACACTGAGACATAGGCAAAAGCTACTTTTTCTGGACATGGTTTGGAAGATTTATTTTAATAAAAATAATGTATGGGGGGGTGGGGTGTAAGGGGTATAATACGACCATACAAATGTAACCAATATTGTATAATTACAAAATAAAAAATAAATGTATATTAAAAATACTGTATTGGTTTCCTTTCTCTCAAAATAAAAAAGCAATAGGTGATTAGAAACACAAGGCTATAAAGCAATATAATAGTAAAAAAGTCACCAGAAAGATGTTTTTCTTCCTGTTTGGAATACTCTTTCAAAGCACAGCTTCCAGGGTTTTACTCTCAACCAATGCAATCAGAATATCTAGGGTGGAATCTAGACATCTACATTTTAACCAACATGACAGGTAAAACTCTGTCTTAGGGAATACTTTGGTTGGCATGTAATTTACCTTAAGCAAAAACACTTGTGGGGGGCTGATATTAAGAATAATTGATTGTAAAATCTACAACCACATTCCTGATGAGTTATCTGCTGTGTAAGTTGATTCAATTTTATATCCTTTATTGGGCTTTTTTTTTTTTTTTTTTTGGAAACTGGGGCTTGCTGTTTTTGCCCATGGAACCGCAGGCTCTTGTTGCCCAGGGTACCACAGACTCAAGCAATCCCCAGCCTCAGCTTCCCAGGTAGCTGGGATTACAGGCATGCGCCACCACACCCAGCTATTTTTTGGAACTAGGTCTCACTACGGGCCCCAGGCGGGACTCGAACCGTGATCCCTAGCCCCTGCCGCTTCATAGG